>ML319237.1:741-189554 GCA_005239505.1 Nicotiana paniculata
AATTGGATCCCAAGTTTTGAATCTGCTCTATGATCATGCTCCTGGGGTGGTGGAACAAATCTGCCTGGCCCAATAAACCAATGTAGTAATCTAGCTTCTTGGCCTTTCGACGAAATGTGTACTCCCTACTTTCTGGCAAGAAGAATTCCAGAATGTACGCATCTTGTTCTTTATCCCTCAACTCCTCAGGTGGTTCGGATAACCCTATTTGCATATCATCATCCCATCACAATGTGAAAAAATGATTGGAGTGTGTACCAACATCCTCAACAATGATGATACTAGATTCAACAAAGTATGTATCATCGATATCCTTGGTTAACTCTAGTATCTTTTCTACCATATCAACATCCTCCGATTTCAATTCCAACCTGGGTGGTTCTTCACTAGATGGATTGGCTGGCAGCTTCTCTCTTTCCTCTATGTATAGTGACTCAAACTCGAGAGCCTTTGGCCATACCCCTTTTTCCTCAAGTGCTAACACCCAATCTGCCAGTTCTTCACCGTTCATATCATCTAAATTCATCAAACATTCATCCAAAGGGTCCCCAACAGTCATGGATGCATCATCATTTTCTGAGATCACATTCACATCATCAATAAGAGAGCAGTTGGCGAACTCACTAGGTCTCCTCATAGACTTCTACACGTTGAAAGTGATTTCTTCATCATTGAGCCTCATCTTAAGTTCATCTGTCTCAAAATCGATAAGAGCTCTGCCTGTGACCAAAAATGGCATTCCCAAGATTATGGGAATTTCCTCATCCACTTTGCAGTCTAATATCGCAAAATCAGCAGGAAATACAAACTTCCCCACTTGCACCAATACATCATCCAGAATACCCGACAGTCTCTTTACCGTCCTATCAGTAATTTGCAAAAGCATGGAGGTGGGCCTGACTCTACTAATCCCCAGTCTTTTATATATGGCCAACAACATCAAATTAATGTTGGCCCCCAAGTCACATAGAGCTTTGGTGAAAGATAAGTTGCCAATGGTAGAAGGAATGGTAAAACTCCCTGGGTCAGACAACTTTTCAGGAATAGGGTGCGTCACCACCGCACTACAAGTCTGAGTAAGGGTGACGGTAGCCAGATCTTGGAAGTCAACTTTTCGGGACATCAAGTCCTTCATCATTTTAGCGTAACCATGCATTTCCTTCAATGCATCAATCAATGGAATATTTACCTGTATCTGCTTGAGCATGTCCAAGAACTTCTTGTACTGTTCATCCNGACGCATTAATCAATGGGATATTTACCTGTATTTGATTTAGCATGTCCAAGAACTTTTTGTACTGTTCATCCTTTTGGTATTTGGCTAGCCTCTTAGGGAATGGAGCTGGCGATCCCTTTTTCCCAGTTATTTGGGACTTTTCTTTCTCAGCCACCACCTTAAATACCAGCTTCTGGGCTATCTCCACTTCTTTTTCGGTCTCACTCTGTGCACTGGGTTCTCCTTCAGTAGGTTGCACTGTTACCTTAGTCAAGTTTGTCGAATCATCAAGTTCAATCGGCATGGGTACTGGTGTCTCGGCCCGTCTGATTTCAGGATATCTATCCAGTTCCAAGTTTAATTCTCTGCCACTGCGGAGAGTCACTGCCATCAATTGCCTTGGGCCCTGGTCCATAGGATTTACCTGAGTATCTGCAGGTAAAGTTCCAGGAGGACGATTGTTCACTGCCATAGATATCTGGCCCAACTGTACTTCAATATTTTTAATAGCTGCATCATGTACATCTACTCTCTCACTGATTTTGGCATTTGACCCAATAACCTGCTGCATCATAGCTTCTAACCTGGAAAACCCATCTTCTTACTTTCCCTCAAATTGATGCTGAGGAGGGTAGTATGCTTGTTGTTGATTCTGATGGTTATAACCTTGTGGCCTTTGATATGGTGTTGCATTACCTTGTTGTCACCTGACACCCATATTTCCACTGTTCTGCTGTTGGTGGGGTGGTCTATATGGTTGAACATGCTGACTCCAGTTCTGCCCCCCTTGTCTCTGGCTTCCATAATTCGACACATAATTCATATTTTTTGGATAAGGAGGGTGATGACATTCTGCATTCCAGTGATTACCAAGTGGTTGACTAATGCAAGATGTGCATAAGCCCCCATTGGTTGTGTCTACGATGTGTACTTGCTGTTTTTGTCCTGATTCCTCCACCTTCTTAGTAAATATACTCATCTGTGTTATCAAGGTGGCCACGTTCTCTACAATAGTATTAGATAGATCGAATGGCACTGAGTGAACTACATGAGTAATGGGTGCATTCCTTGTTATCCATCCTGAATTCTGTGCCATTTTATCAAGTAAGATTTGACTTTCTCTCCACGTTTTGCTCAAGAATGCTCCACCATCCGAAGCATCAACATTTGCTTTAACAGTATCAGCCAAACCCATATAAAAACGCTGCCCCAACATTTTCTCTAGAATACTATGATTAGCACAAATAACAAGCATCCCCTTAAATCGTCCCATGTCTCTTGCAGTGTTTCAACTGGTTTCTGTCTGAAGCTCAAGATTTCATCAATTTGTTGAGCCGTCTTGTTGGGTGGATGAAACTTGTTCACGAACTATTTGACTAACTTCTCCCATGTGGTAATGGAATTGATGAGGAGTGAGTTTACCCAAGTCTGGGCAGTGCCAGTCACTGAGAATGGAAACAACAACAGTTTTATTGCCTCCTGAGTGACGTTTGGTTGCCTATGTGTTTTGCAAATTGACAGGAAGTTTTTCAAATGCTGCTGGGGATCTTCGATGTATGACCCTAAGAATAGTCCCTTGTTCTGCAATAAGTGTAGCATATTATTTGTTATCTGGAAGGACTCGGCCTGTATCTGAGGGACCAGTATCGCAGTGGCCAAATTCTCAGTTGTGGGTTGTGCCCAGTCATATAAGGGAGCCTCTGCCCCTATTTGAGCGACTGGGTCTACCACATCATCCCCATTATTGTTCCGGTTGTGTGGATCTTCCATGTCGGTTTCAATTTGTTCAATTTGTGGTTGATTTTTGCTTTTCCAGTTGGTCCGGTTTAGGGCCTTGAAAAATTTCTCAGGGTATGATAAGGCTTCAACCACTTCACCAGTCCTCGATGAGTTTCTAGGAATTCACCTACAACAAGTTAGCAAACGTTAAACTTTCAATGTAAAAACAAAAACTTAAAGAAAATTGACTATATTTCAGAATTTTGTATTTCTTCCAACTCAATTGATAATACCGTTAAGTCCCCGGCAACGACGCCAAAATTTGATCACGCTCAACTATGTCTTATAAAATACTAAACGGGCATTGCAAATATAATTCAGGGTATTATGCCCAGAGTCGACCCCACAGGGAATTTACGTATCAATCAAGTCTTTAGAATACGCAACTTTTAATCAATTCTCTCAAGACTTTTTAGTATAAATTGGTGATGTTTTACTAATTCTACTGACAATAATAATAACAATTACTAACAATGTGTTGTAAACAATTATGATAAAGGTCTAAGGTTATGGTTTCCCCCGTCGGTGAACTTCTTTCTCGGATACTTCTTATAGTTTGATTAGTTGTCTCTATCAATCATAAAAACTGTATCTACCATAAATCTCTCTCAAGTAATTATGATAATTTACTAGACGCACTCTCTCAAGTTACGCTAGCTAGATTGCATTACAGTTCACTTTAGATTGCACCCGAGGTATCGTTATCTCTAATCCAACCTCTAAACCCTCGGTTATGACTTTCGTCTATACTCCGGGAGTGATGTTGTTCAAACAACTACCTAAATATGCACTCTCTCTCAAGTAGATACATGCTAAATAGGAACAGCTAATTGAGGGCCCTTCAATCAACTACAACAAGAACATAGTTGAACAAATAGAGATTAATCAATCAATCAAAACTACATTAATATCACAATCAGTTTATCCCCCAACGGGTTCTACCAAAACCCTAGATTAAGAAACTTAGCTACTCATATTCATGAGAATCAATTCTAGAACAACTTTCATAATTGAACTACAAAATAACAATTAAAAGCTATAAAAATCAATGTTTTCTTCACTGAGTAATATTCCACAAGTTTTTCCTTCACTTAAATGGCTTCCTCCTTCCTTCAAGTTGTGTTTTTGGGTCTATTTATATGTTTGGGATAAACCCTAAACATGTAGGAGACTTCTATTCCTACCGGGAAACACTTAAAACTCCTTAAACTCGGAATTGACCGGACCTCGGGACCCAGGCATTTGGGCTAAAACGCCCCCTTAAAGCCAGGGCAGGCCTGGCGTTAGGGCCCAAACACCCCCCTAACGCCAGGGTCAGCCTGGCTTTAGGGGCCAAACGCCCCACTAACGCCAGGGACAACCTGACTTTAGGGGTCAAATGCCCGGCTAACGCCCAGGTGTTTCCTTTTCGACTTTTAAGCGTATTTTTGATGTATTTGCATCCATTTAGCTCGGTTTCCATATCCAATCCAGCTACACACGAAATAAACTACATTATGCACATATAAAATGTATTTTTATCATTAACGCACATAAAATGTAAGGCATATAACATGTTAAACCATGAATTCTAGCCACGCATCACTTGCATAGGGTAATTTTTCTCGTGGGGCTTTAGATGGCGTTAAAAATATACAATAACTCGCCCTCCTGCATCAATACACAACCCCAACCAATGCATGAAGCGTTACAATACACAAGATACACCCCCAAACGGGAAGGTAACACTAACATAGGTGCTGAAGTCAATGCAGTCTTGAGCTTTTAAAATCTCACCTCACAATCATTGGACAATCAGAACAGATCACCCTTCGAGGTCAATCTAGTTAAAGGTGCCACTATACATGAGTATACCTCCACAAACAGACGATAATAACCTGCTAACCTTAAGAAGCTCCTGATCTCGGTCACTGTGGTGGGGCGAGGACAACTCTGAACTGCCTCGATCTTCTTGTAATCAATCTTAATAGCCTCGCTTGATAAATCATGCCTCAAGAATGCCGCAAAATCTAATCAAAACTCACACTTGGAGAACTTAGCATATAGATTATGTTCTCGCAAGGTAAGAAACACGACTATCAAATATTGCTCGTGCTCCTCCATGGTGCGCGAGTATATCAAAATATCATCAATGAAAACAATGAAAAATGAATCAATATATGTCTTGAACACCCTATTTATCAAAACCATGAACACCGATGGGGCGTTAGTCAAGCCAAAAGACATCACTAAAAACTTATAGTGGCCATATCTAGTAAGAAAAGAAGTCTTTGGAACATCTGAATCCTGAATATTCATTTGATGTTACCCTAATCTCAAGTCAATCTTAGAAAACACCCTGGCACCCTGCAACTTGTCAAAAATATCATCAGCATGCAGTAATGGGTACTTGTTCTTAATGGTAACTTTGTTCAACAGGCAATAATCAGTATACATCTACATAGTCCCACCTTTCTTCTTCACAAATAACACCGGTTCACCCCAAGGCAGTACACTCGATCTAATAGAGATAGGCTGGGTACCTCGAGCCATATCATTGCAGAATTTGATATCACGATCTTGTGGCATGTCTAGAACATCAGAAGGAAACACATCAGAGAAACCCCGGACTACGAGCACTGAATCAATCGACGGAGCCTCTAGAATACTATCCCGAACATAAGCTAGAAAATCCAAACAAACATTCTCGACCAGGTATCGAGCCTTCAGAAAAGAAATAACCCGACTACATATACTGACAGACGAACCCTTCCACTCCAATCTAGGCAACTCTGGCATCGCCAAGGAAATAATCTTGGCATGACAATCAAGGATGGCATGATACAGAGATAACCAATCCATGCCTAAGATGACCTCAAAGTTTGTCATCGTCATGCCCCGAGCCTGGGAGGAGGGTGAGACCGGCACCCGATACCACACCTATCATTGCGTACCAACTTGTGACTAAGGGACTCTGAACATATAATGTCATACCTTGGCCATGGGAAACATTGCAAGACAATTTGCGAACATTGACTAAACATCAACATAAAGTTGGGACGACAAGGACGTCATAACTACTTCACCTGATAACCCACAAAATTTACATACAAGGCCTACAAGCCTAACATACTATGCTAGCTTACAGGATATGTCTACAAGACTCTACTGATGGATGTATTATGATCGGAACAAATCCCCGACCTACCCATAACGTATATATACATATATACACTAGATGTACATAAAACTCTAGACCCGACAACTCGAAGAACGTGGAGCTTACCGATAAAGCTGAACTCGAGCAACACCTACTGAGGAGGTCTACCCGTTTGTCTATTGAACATACACGCATGAAATGCATCATCCTTAGAAAAGGGATGTCAGTACGAAATAATGTACTGAGTATGTAAGGCAACAAAATAACTTAAAGCTGAAATTGAACTGATAATATAAAAACTGAAAGTAACTGGGAGTCAAAGATAATTTGAATATATGCTTACCTGCTGATATTAACTCAACTCTCTCAATATTGTAAGTAAAATAGTTGCCCGGCCCTATAAGGCTCGGTATATATAATTGCTCTGCTGTAGTAGGCTCGCTCATAGGCGCTCGACTATTCTAGGCTCTGTATCTCGGCCGTTCTGGGATTACTCATAGGCGCTCGACCACAGTTGGCTCGGTATATAACTTACCATCTGATCATAGGTTTCCCAATAGGGGGCTGCCCATCGATTATAGCTCGACGGTGGGGAAAATATAGTAATATTGTACATATATAGACCTTGTTCTCTCTTGACTATAAGAATACAATACTCAATGGAATATATGGTCTGGATAAGGGAGAATATTGTAACTTATGAGACTAGGATAGTGTACATAAATTCGGGAGTATGAACTTCTCTTTATGCCTCGTTATCAAACACATGTAATTATGAGATCATGCCAAAATGAAGAAAGGGATTAGCCTTAACATACCTGAACCGATTCTATTGAAAATTCCTCTAACACACGTTAATTGCGTCAAAACATGTAACGACAAATCAAAGTTGGGAAAAATCTCTATGATATTATTGAGAAAGATTGTACCGTTCTCCCTTAGAATTTGTAATTCATGTTGCAATATCATTGAAAAGGATTGCCTGAATTCTTTTTTGGAGGATTCCATTCGTAATCTCCAGCAAGCATTTCCATTCCTTTAATAATGTAGGGGTGTTATTTTGCTTAATTTAGAAAAGTCTTATGCCTTTCCAATAAAGAGATAAAGAAAAGGTAATTCATCACGGCATTATATTTTCATGCCATATCCAAGAATCCATACGTGTAAACAAGGTATCATATGCCTTATGACTCATTTAGCATATATTTCCACTTTGTCTTAGCTTATTTCACGTGGCAGCCCCAAAAAGATCCTTATCCACTTAATTCCATAATTATTCTCATAATTAATTAATTATTCACATAATTAAGAATTATCTCAAATTACTTAAAATACTACTCACTTTTAACACACTTTATACATCTTACTATCATGGTCATGTTATGGCATTAGTCCATAAATATCGGGTATTATAGCTCGGACCGTATTTTTTCCCAAAATGTCAGACTTGGACGAAATTCATTTTCTTCGATTTGCTTACCCTCTCACCTTCACAAACTTACTCATCACTTTTTTTGAAGTAGCGTAATGCTTATTATTTCCAAATAATCTCATTCCCGAACTTACTTTGATTAACTTACGATAAAACTTTAACTTACAAAAATGCGAGATGTAACATCTCATTTATGATCTTATATCAATTTACTGATGGTGTACTTCTACGTACGAGAACATGGGGTGTAGCATCATTCCCACCTTTGGAACATTCGTCCTCGAATGTTAACTGATGCACGTATCATTTTCATAACTTATTTCTTCTGAATACTTTAGTACTCTCCTTGCCATCTAGGCAACTATTTTCTGAATAATTCCAAAGGCCAAGGCATTCCCCCCTTTAGGACTCTTTTTCACACCACGACTTGAAGTCGGAATCTTTCCAATGTCGTAAGGGTTGATACCTTTTATCATGTAGCCTGTACGACACTAACCTTGTATATACGCCTATGAAACTCTTCTCTCCTTTTTGCTCCAGCTTATTGCCAAGCTCTAGGCCTCACTTTGCAAGCATATACGTAGCTTGATAAAATGTTCCTCTGGGCTTCTATAAGTATTCTGAAGTTCTTCGCTTGGTACGTTATCGAACTTATGAATATTTCTTTACCTTAATCCATAGATACATTTATCCATCCATTATGACTTTACTGCATCTAGGTAGGTCATACTATACCATAAATCTTTCTTTGATTTATTGTTACTAAGGTCTTCTACCAAACTCCAGGTTACTTTCGTTGCTTATCCTTAAGACTGATGGTCTAATCTCATCTCTTTGTAACTTTTATCCATCTATTGTTGATTCACCTCAATATTGATCTACAATCTACCACTGATAACTTAAAACTTCTTACGTAATCACTAAGGCTAACGTCTCATCGGAGAACATCTGAAATGATTAAACTGATCCACCTGGGGGCGATACCATGCTTCCATGATCGTGTTTCATAGCATCCCAATGTGATTTACCTTACGTGGGCATTTTAATTTCGTACAATCCATGAGTCCCGTCTTTCTCTTTTTTTTTCTTTCCAAATCATTACTCAATCGAAGGCCCAGACATCATCCTTTATCTATCACAGTTACACCCTCATTCTACTAGTAGGGCAACATTCCATCTCTCCCATACACTATTATTCTTAGGCTCCTTTAAGTTTGTTCAGTCTATGCCGAGCTTTCTATAACTTAGAGAAACCATTAGCTCTCTTGTTTTCATGGGCTTAATCCTGAGGACTTATCCATTTTCGATCACGTCTCACTCGCCCTTTCTTATTCTTACTCATATCATAAAACCATGTCTCTTTACTATACTTTAACTTGCGAACTATACGTATCTATTTATACTACTCGCAACCTCCCTTTAGCTTGCTTGCACCATAGATTTTCTTATGTTATTCTGGAACTTCAGGCGAGACATCACAGCGTCTCTAACTCTTCTTTACTCTCTTGGCTAGATCTCTCGGTACCTAAAAACCGTAGCTGGAAGATATGCCACTAACGACGCTACTATTATTCCTGGATATTGAATCCCAGCAGTTCTAGCCTTTTATCTAAAGTATGGACCATTATCATCCTTTTGCGCTTGAGTATTTCACACGTTATTTACCTTTACATTAAAATCTCGCATTATATTTTCTATCTCTTTCATGACCTCCCTTCCATATAGGTATAATTCATATCCACAACTTGAAGCTCTTATTATAACACTTGTATCTTTTGTGCATACACGATCTGGTGAGAGCTTCATATTGACTTCTTCTGAGGCTGGTACTTTTCTAACTAACTTTATCGTAGAGCCGTTATAGAATATGGTTGTTGTACTATCTCTCTTGCACCTCTGATATTAAGAGTGATTATTTTATGTTCTCAATCATGATTGCTATAATTTTTTGGTCTAATAATCGGATTCGTGATTTATTTGGTTGATGTAACTCTTTAATTTCCTCTTCCTTCTGATCTGCCTTCATGTAGGCTTGAGCTATCTTCCGATCTACTGCTCCTGGTATTAGTTATTACTTTATCCTTTCATGGGCGCTATGGAATATCCATGATACAATCTTCTAACAATTCAATCCTTTGTCTATGTCTTGGGCTCAATTCTTTCTTTTAACTTATATTAGAGTCTTCTACGACCATATGATGTCAGTATATATGCTTCATGGATAATATTCCAAAAGCGTAAGTGCATTCATAACGTAACTACTATGGATCATTGATCGAAAAATTCCTTTCGTTCCTTCTCAACTTTCTTCAAATGTAAGCAATTACTTTCCTGGTCTTTCTGCCCCCTTGTTGCGTGCCTACTTAGCTTATCTTAGTTCCCACGCATGCTAGAGTTTTCGTGCAACTTCATACGATCTCGAATATTACTTTTGATTTTTCTTTCCTTTAATTAGCCAAAGTAGGTGCCACTTTCTCGTGGAGCGCGTACAATGTTGTTATGAGACTGTTTTTACATGACCATTTCTCCTTCAAGTTACCATGTTTAGGTTGAAGTCTTCTTCCTTATTTTATCAACTAGCCATTCATTGTAGTACTTAGGGAGGACCTTCTGACTCTTCTAAAGCTGCGAGCATATTATATCGTATCCGGCGGAATTTTTTGATGTCCTTCCTCGCCTATAATTATCCGTAGTTACCTATCTCCATGCACCTATGCTTGTAGGGTTGCTTCTGAACTAATATTCTGACTGTCTTCCTAGTGGCATTTTCTCTTATTTCCGTAACACTCATACAGTACCTTCAACTACCCCAAATCCTATCTGAATATTACTCAAGGATTACATGTCACGACCCAAACATATGGTCCGCAACAGGGACCCAGTACCTTACTCAACCGAGAACCAACATAACGTATCTTTTAATGTCATACTTATCATAGATAATTGCGCCAGAAGGCTTCCATGAGATAAGTAGAATACAACATGTGATACCAACTTATATATAAGACATACGGGCCTATATGACCAAAATAACAACTCGTATACTGAACATAGGCTGACAAGGCAATACATTCTTTTACGTACATTACATCTGTCTACAAACCTCTAAGAACACGTAATTTTCATAAAGGTCGGGACAGGTTCCCGCCATACCAAAAAGATACACGTCTAAATCATACTAACTAAACAAGCAACACCGAAGCAAATGGAGCGCACCAACACCTTCCGATGAGCTGATAGCCTACTTGGAGGACTCTCGACCTGTCTATCAGGACCTGCAGGCATGAAACGCAGCGTCCCCTTGCAAAATGGACGTCAGTACGAATAATGTACTGAGTATGTAAGGTACATAAATAAGTACATAACTGACATGAAAGAAATATAGAGTAAATGACTCAACCTGTAAGTCTAGAAAACTTTGTAAATCATGAAATACTTATAGTGTCATGCATATGCATATGAATGTCATGTCGTGCATAGGTACATGTTTCATAACATCATCAGCCTCTGAGGGCATCCCATCATATCATCTCGACCACTGTGGGCAAATCATGAACGTATACCAGCAGATCAGGTGATGGAGCGTATATAACGCCATAACCTTTCCAATATCTCATATACATATATACACGTATATAACGCCATCTGGTCATGGGTCAATGTCCATATATAAATGCATGAAATACATAAGAAATACGTTAAAATAAGATTTTCTCAGAATACCATAAAAATCAATATGCCTTTCGGATAAACATTATCCAATATGTATTTTTTTAGGACCCATAATAGAAGATAATAATAATTCACACGGGGAATCAAGAATATAGACACCCCTAATATTTCTATGAATAAAGTAATTTATGAAAATAGTGTGTTTGCTCGTTTCATCTGTATCGTATGGATCATGCCAGAAAAAGAAGGGATAACCTTAACATATCTGGAGTAGAAAAATCCGCATGATATTCTTTAGAAGGATTGTACCGTACTCCCTTAAAATCGAAATCTCACATTGCTATTATGCTAAGAAGTCTTAATTTGGATTGGGGAAATTGTAGACTATAGTAGCCTCCTATTAACTATATTTCTTCTGAGCAGCAATCCAATGTCTTGAGTCCCTTATCACCTTAAATACCTTCTAAATAGTAAGGTCCTTAAGCTCAAATCAATGGCATTGACTGCAGCCCCAAGTATTCTCCTACGTGAACCTCTTGTGATTACTACCTTCAAATTGCCGAAGCCAAATTTTCTCTTAATTCTATTAATTTCTTCTTCTCGTTGATTTTCAAACCAGCCAAAGAAATCCTTTATTTTCCACAAGAATCTCCCAAGTATTTAACATATCCTTGAAATAAGTTTAAGTCGCAACCTTCTGTCTTTGTCGTTGCCATCAGATGCCAAAAGTCCCTCCCTTTGTATATATTTCTTTTCTTAAGATACCAAAGACCAAAGCATATTTCAAGTGTAATCAAGGCACCATATGGTTACGACTCATCATGCACATTGGTGCCACCTTGGCCTAGCTTAGTGCCACGTGGCACCTTATAGAAAAAAAAATCTTTATCCACTTATTTCTATTTAATAACATAATTATCCTTACAATTAATTAGATTATCCACATAATTAAGAATTATCTCAAACTACTTAAAATATTACTCACTTTTAACACACCTTATACATCTTACTATCATGACCATGTGGTACCTTGTATGGTACTAGTCCATAAATATCGGGTATTATAGCTCGGACGTATTTTATCCCAAAATGTCAAACTTTGACGAAATTTATTTTCTTCGATTTGCCTACCCTCTCACCTTCACAAATTTACTTATCACTGGTTTGAAATAATAGAATACTTATAACCTCAAAAATAATCTCATTCCCGAGCTTATATCAATTTACTCGTGGTGTACTTTCATGTACGAAAACATGGGGTGTAACATTACAATATCATAATTGTGAGACTGAATTCTGCATGTTGTTGTTCATTATGTTCATCTAGCACGATCTGTTAATTTATATATCCTCTTGTTTAGCCAAAACTAGGCTCTTCCGGAATCAATTACTAACTACTCGTTAGTCCATTCTCATATCAATATACCGCATAATTTTTCTTGGGTTATTTCCTTTATCTTAACTAACGTCTCCTACTGGATCCTTATTTATCAATAACATCTCGGGCAGGAACACTTACTTCCTCTCCTTGACGTCGTGTTTGCATAATGTCCTGAAATCGTAGCATATCTGCAAGCTTTGAATAGGTGCAATTTCATCCCTTTCTCATTATTATCGCATTTCTTCTTTACCACTCCATAGTTACTAGAACAACTTAATTCTAACTTAATATCACGTTACCCCATATTCCCCCCTTTAGCGGAGTACTAAGAGTTGGAGATACGACAATCTACCTATAGATGTTTTACCTCTTCATTTTTGGCATCTTTTCACATCATCAATGACCTTTACTCGCTGTGTGGTAATCCTTTAGTACTAAGGATACTCAAGAGGGTGACAATTACTATAACTGGCACATACAGTCTCTCAAGCTTAACTTTTCTCACATTGCTTGCTATAGGGAAGCGTCTTCCGGAATGATCATTCTTAGAATTTCTCATGAATCTTCTTCTATTGTCCATTATGTTATCACTGGAACAAAATCTGAAATTCTCATGATGTCGGCCACTATCAAATCACTTATCCCCTAATTAATGTTTAGTTTATCTTGTTCGCCAGCCCATACTAATTTCTGTTATTCTGAGGTCTAACTTTTTCCTTCTGGTAGTCGCGTTGGAGTCACGAACGTATTTCTCAAAATTAGGATATGACGTTATGGCACATACTCTTTTGTTGTTACAAGGCATGTCACTTCTCGTCATTTACTTCCCTTGACCATAGACTCTGTAATACTGTAATTATTTTTAATCTTCCGTTGTCATCCATGTATCACGGCTTAATCATTATGCTCCATTAACTCTCTTCTTATTTCTTGCTAATATTTATGTCAATCGCTTTATTCTGAAAACTTCGACAAGACATTATTTTGCTTTTAGCTCCCCTTGCTCCATCCACGGGCTCCTCGGATTGCCTAACGTTCTCTCCTAGTAGGGAAGGGGGCCATACTAAGGTAATATTTATCCCTTCTAGGCTTCCAGTGCATATGTTTGTAGCACTCACATCCAGATGTACTATTTTAGATTGCACCATTTGGGTGTCTCACTAGGAGATTTATTATCATATTTGCAATATCCTTTGAAAATGTCTACTAACGCAAACAATCCAACCATCATTTTGGGTCACTCTAACCCCAGCCGAAACCTGATATCCGTCCTTTTCTTATATTCATCTGCTTGAATTTTAAATATGATAATCTTCGTTAACTAGGACCTCGTACCCTTCTTCATCATGCTTCTTTTACTTGTTAAAACTTGTATCTATCTTCTGAATCTCTCATTGCCTTTCACCAGAGGGGTGGAAAGATATTCTTTCCTTAAGGCTCCTTATCCAGAGGCTTACACGTCTTAGTACACACATGATCTACTGAAGACCTTACATTTACTCATCATAAACATCATGAAAAATCGAGTTTCTCTGACTCAACTCTTACATAGCCACATTCAACCTCTTACCAGTTGTAGGTATCATCTTGTTACGAATGAAAGAGAAGCTACGAGTTTGAACTCTTATAAGTGAGCTCTACCACATGATCTAGAGTAAGAAGAAAGAGTGACAATCTTAAATGCCCTGTAGCCTCCTGCTTAAAAGTGTGGTGCACTACACACTCATAAACAAGACTCTACTAGACACGACTTGTAGATTCCCTGGGACAGAATAGCTCTCATACCACTTTTTTCACGCCTCGAACCTAGGGCGGGGAGGGGGGAGGGTGAGACCGGTACCCGGTGCCTCACCTATCCCTGCGTTCCAACTTGCGACTAAGGGACTCTGAACATATAATGTCATACCTTGTCCATGGGCCACATTGCAAGACAATTTGCGAATGTTGACTAAACATCAACCTAAAGCTGGGCCGACAAGGCCATCATAACTAATTCAGCTGATAACCCACAAAACATACATACAAGGCCTACAAGCCCAACATATTGCGCTAACTGACAGGATATGTCTACAAGCCTCTACTGATGGATGTATTGTGATTGCAACAGATCCCTGACCTACCCATGACATATATACATATATACACAAGATGTACATAAAACGTTAGACCCATCAACTCTGAAGGATGTGGAGCTTACCGATAAAGCTGAACTCGGGAAACACCTACTGAGGAGGTCTACCTGTCTTTCTTTTGAACATGCACGACGCCAGAAAAAGGACGTCAGTACGAAATAATGTACTAAGTATGTAAGGAAACAAAATAACTAAAAGCTGAAATTGAATTGATAATATATTAACTAAAAGTAACTAGGAGTCAAAGATAATCTGAAGATATGCTTAATTGTTGATACTAACTCAACTCTCTCATTATAGTAAGTAAAATAGTTCTCCGACCCTATAAGGCCTTGTAACGACCCGACCGGTCATTTTGAGCTCTAGCGCATCGTTCAGTAGTTTGGGGTCATGAGAAGCTCCGTTTCAGGTATTATAACTCGTGGGCATGGTCGGAGCTGAAATTTCGAGAAGTTTAGAGTTGATTTGGAAAGAAAATTCTCATTTCAGAAGCCTTAAGTTGGAGAAATGGACCAAGAATGGAATTTTGAGTAAACAACCTAAGAATCAGGATTTGAAGGTTCCTACAGGTTCGTATCATGATTTCGTACTGGGGCGTATGTTCGGATCGGGTTTTGGATAATCCGGGAGCATTTCGGCGTATATTGCGGAAGTCAGCATTTTGAAGGAATTTCCTATGTTTGGATTGAAGCGTATTTCAGTGTTATTGATGTCTGTTTGAGATTCTATGTCTGGGAATATCTTCGTATGGTGATTCTGGAGTTGGGAGCGCAATCAGAAGTGAATTCGGATGTCCGTAGGTCATTTTGAAGTCAGTTCGCTAAAGATTGAAATTTGAAGGTTTTTGAGAAATTCGACCGGAAGTGAGAATTTTGATATCGGGGTCAGAATATTATTCCGGAAGTTAGAGCATGTCCGTAATGTCGAATATGACTTGTGTGCAAAATTTGGGGTCAATCGGACGTGATTTGATAGGTTTCGGCATCAGATGTAGAAGTTGGAAATTTCTAAGTTCATAAAGTTGGGATTTGGGTGCGATTCGTGGTTTCGATGTTGTTTGATGTGATTTGACGCCTCGAGCAAGTCCTCCTTATCTTTTGGAACAGGTTGGTATATGTAGATGGGGTCCCGGGGGCCTCGGGTGGATTCCGGGTGGTTAACGGATCAATATTTGAAGTTAGAAGAGGAGTTGGAATTGCTGTCATGAGGTGTGACCACGCCTGCGAGGCTTTAGTCGAAGGTGCGGTTATGGCGCCGCATGTGCGAAAATGTGGTGGTCTAGCTGGGAAAGCAGGTGCGATGATATTTCTGCACCTGCGAAGTAGCGGATGCGGGATATGGGCTGCCGGTGCGAAGTCTTGAGCTGAGGAAAGACGCAGGTGCGGAGGTTTGGTCGCACCTGTGGAATCGCAGGTGCGAGAGTTGGATCGCAGGTGCGGAAAATGGCATGGGGAGAATGTTTTAAAACCGAGATTGTTGGTCATTTCCTTCCATTTCTTTTGGTTTGGATGATTTTGAGGAGCTTCAAGAGAGGGTTTTCGCCAAGGATCACAAGGTAAGTAATTCCTTCATGTTTCTAAGTAAAATACAAGGTTATTGCATGGAATTATACGTGAGAATTTTTTAGGAAAATTGGGAAAAATCTTCAAGAAACCTAGAAGTTTGTAATTGGATTTTTAACCATGAATTTGAGCATGGAATTTAGATTAAATTGTATATTTGAGTTAATAATGCTTTGGGTAGAATATGTCTTCGAGAAATTTTGGATTCCGGACACGTGAGCCCGAGGGCATTTTGGTCAATTCACCGAGCGAAGTTGGGAAAGTATATAATTTGAATTTTTTTGCAAGTATTAGGATTAATTTTCATTGCTTTTCCCGTTATTTGGTAGTTTTGGGGCGTTGTTCAATTGGAATCGTCGGAAGGGCTTGGAAGCCGGTTATGGGACTTCGGAGCGAGGTAAGTCTCCTTTCTAACTTTGTGAGGGGGAATTGTCCCCCTAGTGTAAAAACCCGTAAAATTTTCTTCTTTAAAATAATGCCCGAATGAGTCCCCGAGATGTTTTAAGTATGGAAAATTTTAAAACCGACTTTAATTGAGTAAAAAGTACCCCGGGACTTAAAGATTAAAATTTTCCAGAAAGTAGGTGTTATGCGACGCACTATGCGATCGCATAAAGTGTATGCAGACCGCATAATGGTCGCTACAGTGGCAGATCACTGCCCTATTTGAGAACAACCATGCGGTCCAATATGCGATCGCATTTTGGTTCTGCGGACCACATAGCTGTCGCATTGTTGCCTTTGATTTTTTGGGAGGGAGGTTATGCGACGCACTATAAGATCACATAACATGTATGCGGTCCGCATAGTGGTCGCATACCTGGGCAGATTATTTTCGATTTTTACCCATCTTGAGGGCCATTTTGGGGTTGATTATGCGGGCTGCATGTCAGGAATGCGATCGCATTCCTGACCGCATTCTTGTGCCGGGCCCCTATTTTTCTATATTCTAAAACCCGACCCCAGTTCATTAAAACACCCTTCCCTTTCATTTTTAACCATTTTCTGAACAAAATTAGAGAGAGGGGAGAGAGTGTTCTTGAGAGAGAAAGCTTCATCTTTATCAATTGGATTTTCAAAGTCACTCAAGCCTGGAAATTTCGAGTAATCATCTTCATCTTCATTCTAACAGGTAAGAATCCCCCAAACCCTGTTCGTTAGTTTTCAGGTTTTAAGCAAAAGGGGACTCTCATGAGTTGATTCTTGAAAATATAGGTTGATACCTTGCATGCATGATCATTAATGTTCATAATCTAGCAACATGAAGTAGGTTGGGGTAAAACTCACAAAGGAGGGGTTGGCAATCTAAGGGGTAAAATAGCATTCGATAAAATGCTTAAAAGAGTTCAAATTGTATGCATGATTTCCAATTATGAGTTAAATATGTTTAATTCTGGACTAGATCGACAGTACTAGTCGGTTCGGTGATTTGTGAGTAAAAGTTAAAAAGGAATTTCATCCCCAGGTATGTATGGATAACTTTAACCTTTATAGAATCCTCTTGTTGGGTCCGAGCATACGACATGTGTACCTTGTTTGGAAATATGTGAATTGATTGTTTAAATGTGTTGAGATGTAAGATTCTATTCTCTGATTGTCCTAGTTGATTTTCATACTATCGTGCTTTATGAGGTTGTGAAAAGTGTTTTTATGTGCCTATCTTATTATGTGCAAAGCTCGTAAATGCTCGAGGGTATCGATATGAAAGTATGTGTTAATGAATGAAAGATTGTTGATGTGCCCAAGTGTGGGAATGTATGTAATGGCTAAAAGCCGTGCGTGGAAAGTAATGAAAAAGGGTATTGTGAAATTATGTAAATGAGTTGAACGGTTATGGAAACACCGTGTACATGAATTAGTGCTTGGTGAGAATTATGGTTCCTTGGGCCCAAATAAATAAATTGTTGATACGGACTTGTGTTCCTTGAAAATGATTCTTGTGATATAATTGTTTGTGGTTGTTGTTATGAATTTAAATTATCAGGCGGGGTCGGGTTGCGCGCCGCAACACGAAGTAGTAAGGTTGATGAGTTGTGGTGATTAGGGTGGTCGAGGTAATAAAGATGGAATGTGATCATTATCACTACTGAAATGAAAATCTATGAAACTCTTGAATATGGTGATGTTGAAAGGGGAAAAATGAGGGATTGTGAAACTTGTTGATTTTGGTTGTTTCTTTCCACGTGCATTGGTTGATTGGTTCTATTACTGTCTCTTAATTGTGTAGTGTTTGATTCTACTTGGGATAAATTGTTTTCATACATACTAGTACTATTCACAGTACTAACGTCCCTTTTGCCGGGAGCGCTACATTTTCTTATATGAATGTAGGTGGTTCTACAGCAGGTAATTCAGCCCACCGTCAGTAGTGCCTCCTCTCCTTTCCGTCAGCTGTTCTGGTGAGCCTCACTTCCTCCCGGGGCCACGTGTGGTTCATGTCGCCTTATTTTGAGTTTATGGTGTAGTGTAAGGTATATCCGGGGCCTTGTTGCCGGCAAGTAGTATATTAATCTTTTGTATTCGTAGAGGCTCCGTAGACACCAATGTACATGTGTATTTTGGGTAGTAAGCGTACGGTTCAGAATCGTGGTCCACGTTGTTAGTGTTGTATGGAATTTTTAAGCCTTGGGTATCATATGTTGGTAATGATAAAAAGTAGAAATGAATTCAAGTTGTAAGTTTATGCTTAAGTTATAAATGGCTATTTCACATGAATAATGTATATTGGAATCACGGGATAACGCGTGGGATAGGAAAGGCAAAGCAGGTTCGCTTGAACGGGTTCATTCGGTTAGGCGCCGGTCTCGTCCCTTGATTTTGGGGTGTGACAAACTTCGTATCAGAGCCTAAGGATTTAAAAGTTTCCTAGGATGTCTCGGAGCCGTGTCTAGTAGAGCCCTTCTTATCGGGGTGTTGTTGACCACAAGTATAATTAGGGGGATACATGGACATTTAGGAAACACCCTTTTCATTGTTATTCTATATCGTGCGGTGAAGTGAAAAGTGAAAATATTGTTGTCTAACTCATGTTCTGTTCCAAAATTTTTAGGAATGGCACCAAAGAAGAGTGCTCGACTTGGCCTAGAGGCCAATGCCACCCCAAGTGTGGCTGTGAATTATGTACCCGATGGTGCGGGCGAGAGTGAATCCCTGACCTTGAACCCACCTGTCCTTTCTGCTCCAGACTAGAGTGTTCCTATTCCTGCTGCGGCGGAGTTTGCTGCAACCCCTTCCGCTAATAATCCCGATCCTTCTTCGGTTCCAGCTTCCGGTCCCGGTACATCCGATAGGGACCTCAGGGGAGCTATTCATACGTTGAACCAGTTAGTGGACGCTCAGGCCCAAAGATCTCATGTTGCCCCTGCACCCTCTAGCGGACAGGAAGATTCCACCAGTTCCAGAGTCAACCAGTTTCTGCGATTGGCCCCTCCAGAGTTCTCAGGTATTGATCCAGAGGTCGATCCGTAGGATTTTCTAGATGAGATGTACAAGATGCTTCGGGTTATGAAGTCTACATAGACAGAGGGGGTTGAGTTAGCATCTTATAGGCTCAGAGGAGTAGCGTATTCATGGTTCGAGATGTGGGAGAATTCCCATGGCGAGGGAAGTCCTCCGGCGAGATGGGATGAGTGTGTGGGAGTACCACATGGAGTTCGTGAGATTGTCCAAGTACGCTCCTCAGTTGGTATCGACTATGGATGCCAGAGATCGACCATTTGTTCAGGGCCTCAGTCCCATGGTTGTGAATGAAGCTGCTACAGCTGCCTTGCCCTCATACATGAATTATGGTAAGATAGTGGGATTTGCCCAGGCCAGAAGGTTAGAAAATGAAAGATAAGGTCGGAGAGGGAGAGTATTAGCAAGGCCCGGTCAGCGGGCCACACGAGAAGTGCACTTGGAGGCGGGAAAGAAGTTCAGGGGAGAGGACCATCAGGGCCATCCCAGTCTTATGCTCAATCCTCATCCAGTGCACTGCAATCAGTGCACCGTTTTTAGTGGAGCAGTCGCTGGGGACCAGGATCAGACCATAGGAGGCCCCATCAGTCCGGTCATCCAGGAGGGAGGTGCCAGCAGCAGAGGAGGGATCCGTGCCCCAAGTGTGGGAGGTTTCATACCGAGCATTGTTACCGGGATATCCCGGTATGCTACGGGTGTGGGGTGAGAGGTCATCTTCAGTGGATTTGCCGTGCGCCCAGTCAGGCCATGGGTAGTGTTTTTGCTCAGCCGTCCGGTTCTTCAGTCGCCGCATCTTCAGTGCGTCCTCCAGTTCCGGTATGGCATGGTGCAGTTAGGGGTGGAGCTCGTGGTAAAGGTGGACCTAGATTGTTCTATGCTTTGAGTGGTCGCCAAATTGTAGAGGCTTCTCCAGATGTTGTTACAGGTATTCTCACTGTTTAAGCCCTTGATTGTTATGCAGTTATTATCCAGGTACCCCATTTATTGCTTCAAGATTTGGGATAGAACCCGAACAACTTCATGAGTCAATCTCTGTGTCGACTCCTGTTGGTGATTCCATTGCAGCCGCACGAGTCTATAGGAACTGTGTTGCCACGGTGTGTGGTCGAGATACCACGGCCGATCTTATCGAACTTGGGATAGTAGATTTTGATGTTATCATGGGAATGAATTGTCTTTACTCGTGCTTTGCTAAACGTGACTGTCGAACCAAAATTATGAGACTAGAGTTTCCTAATAAATCAGTTATTGAGTGGAAAGGGAATGGTGTGGTGCCAAAGGTAGGTTTATTTCCTACCTTAAGGCCTTAAATATGACTAAAAAGGGGTGTGTTTATCATTTGGTCTGGGTTGCGGACACCACTTCAGAAGTGTCTGCCTCGATTCCGTCCAAGTCGTGAATGAGTTTCTTGAAGTATCCGAGGTAATGGATACTTGTTTTGGATAGTGACTTTGTTGAGATGCCGATAATCAATATACATCCGAAGTGACCCATCTCCAGTGACTTTCATGGGTCTTATAGAGAGCAGGATATTCCTAAGACCGCCTTCAAAACTCGTTATGGCCATTTTGAATTTTTGGTAATGTCCTTTGGACTGACCAATGCTCTAGCGACTTTCAGTTATGTATGAAATTTGTAAGCCTTGGGTATCATATATTGGTAATGATAAAAAGTAGAAATGAATTCAAGTTGTAAGTTTATGCTTAAGTTATAAATGGCTATTTCACATGAATAATGTATATTGGAATCACGGGGTAACACGTGGGATGGGAAAGGCAAATCAGGTTCGCTTTACCGGGTTCATTCGGTTAGGCTCCGGTCTCGTCCCTCGATTTTTGGGCATGACACCTAGGTGAACTAATTTAGTATGTGCTACTATCTGCGGGGGCTACGTACGCACGATGTGACGAGAGTCCGTGCGTAGCACTATTATGCCATGTCCGGGTAGTCTAGGACCCACTAGCATGCCTTACATGTTGTACCCGTGATCCTTCATGTATTATTAGACTATTAATATAATCGAAATCATAATTTAATATCTAGAGAAGACTAGATTTCTTTTTCTTAATCAGCTGGAAAGAAAAATTGATTTCCTCAGTGGATAATTGTATACTTGATAGGGTGATATTATTGAATATTATTAGACATGGAAAATGAATTTCGAGAAAGGATTTAAACCTAATTTTGTGTTTCTTAAGAGAGAAATCTGTCATTTACTTGAGTATTTATTTTCCCGACGTATTCGGAATTGACTGTTGATTGTGCATGAGTGCATGTGACCGCTTCACAATTTACATTCCGCAGAGGGCCGTACGCCACAACGGATTTAAATGCACTTATGGTTCGGGCCATTTGACCCTCCACAGTGCATAGACATGATTATTCTATTGAAAGGTGCACTTATGGTACGGGTCGTTCGACCTTCGGCAGTGGACAGAGATGATTATTATGATGGCTCGGGCTGATTGTCCTTATCCCGTATGCGGATGCTAAGTTGTTAAATGTTTTTCATGGATTTTGAGGTGATAAGAATTTGGGAAAAGAATAAAAAATAATTATTTATTTAAGATATTTGGAAGAAAACAAAGAGGAAATTGTTCATTTAATATATTTGGGGGAAAATGAGAAAGTGGTAAGTGTTTTTTTACTTCCAGTATTTACTTGGATTTCAGTGCCTTATATATTTGCTGTTTTACTATCTTTACATGCCTACCGTGTTCATCATATGCTGTTAAATTAATTTGTTGGACCTTAGTGAGTGTCTAATTCGACCTCTCGTCACTACCTCTCTGAGGTTAGAAGGACGACTTACTGAGTACACGTTGTTTTTGTACTCATGCTACACTTGATGTGCATTTTTATTGCACAGGTACTTTCATACTGGCATAGCTGGTTTGGAGACTTAGGCGAGCTGCACCATCCGGAGGCAATCCGCAGTTGATAGGGTCTCCCTCATACTGTATTTATTTTTATTTTAAATTCCCTGTCCAATTTGTATTTCGGACAAGCTTTGCGATGATTGTATAAATTCTTAGAAATTGCTCATGTACTCGTGAAATCGGGTTCTGGGGTGTTTTTGGGGTATAATTGCTAAAATGGAATATTTAAACCATTGTATTTACTTAACGAACTTTTATTTAGTTATTATGTAATAAAGTGAAAGGTAATGTTTTCCATAAATGTTAAAACAAGAATTTATTTCAACTAAATATTGATTGGCTTGCCTGACGGTGGTGTCCGGCGCCGTCACGACCTTAATAGATTTTGGGCCGTGACAACATGGTATCAGCTTTGTAGAGTCTTGTGGATCGGTACAGAGACGTCTGTACTTATCTTCGAGACGCTACAGGGCTGTTAGGAGTACTTCCCTTCTTGATTCATCATCGTGTGATTTGATTCCTTTAAGGCTTTTGCCTAAGTTTATTCCTACTCAATCTTACGCGTCGGGAAGCGCTTGCCATGAGTCGGGAATTTGAGGAATTGATATGGTGCGAGATGTTTTCCATGTGTAGTTTGTTGGGGCTGTTGTGCCCTGCAGAACAATATTATGTTGTTTCAGCTTGGCTGTTGTGTTTCTGAGAACTTTGAGGCATTTTGATTATGAATGGCCATGTTTTGGATTGATAAAGTATTAGGACTTGGTGTTTCAAGTAAGGTGGAGTATTCACCTGTGACGTGTTATCGTCGTCCTTGATTGAATGAAATGTGTTAAGTTCGTCAGTGCCATGGTTTCTTCGGGTGCATGGGGCCAGAGTATGGTGAAAGTGTATTGAAGAATACGGTTGGCAGAGAATGATATTGGCGGTTGTTCCATTTCTAGGAGGCCAGGTGTAAGAAGCGGAAGCCCAGTAATCGCAATGTCGGGGAGTGGCAGCATAGCTTGGAATCTGAAGATATTGACGCGCATTTAGTGGATGTCCATGAGGAGCGGACAGACTAGTAAAGTTGGTAAATGAAGCAGGGAGTAGGATGGGGTATTGATGTCGTAGAGAGCGTGCATTTCAGCTTCGTTAGAAGGTATCCGCGGGTGATTTCCACAGGTGGGTTATCTCCTGTGAATAGGTTAGCGGCGGCATGGTTGGCAAGTTTCTGCAAAGGATTCTAGTGGCTATTCGGTAGGAGGCAGAATGTGTGAATGATGCTAGAGAATTTGAGTATTTAGGGAGTGCTAGCAAGAAAATTTTGAATGATTGGACGGATTGGTTGATCAAGATCATGTTAACAAAGGAGAAAGGATCTCGGTAGGGTCTAGAGTGGTGCAAGGAGTAGCTTCGAGCTAAGTAGGGGAGTCCCACCATCTGCAGTTGGGTTGTAGGATTGTCTTCTCATGGGGTTATGGATTGTCGGCATGTCGGCAAGTTATCACAGCTGAGGGAAAGGAGTAAAATGGTGATTTTGCGTGGGATTTGATGAATGTGTGAAAAAGTTGGCCATGTCAGACCGGGGTTAGGCTTTGGAAGATTCAGAATTTATGCTTAAGGCGTAGGCGAGTTGTACGGATAGTGACTCGGTCACGTGTTTCATCGAAAGGGGTGTTCATGTGCTAGGAGAGCCTTGAATTTCATTGTATTCGGGACCAGTGAGAGTGGGTTCGGGCCGTTCGACCCTCGCCAGTGCATAGACATGATTATTTTATTGAAAGGTGCACTTATGGTACGGGCCGTTCGACCCACGGCAGTGCACGAAGATGATTATTATGATGGCTCAGGCCGATTGTCCTTATCACGTATGCGCATGCTAAGTTGTTAAATGTTTATCATGGATTTTGAGGTGCTAAGATTTTGGGAAAAAAATAAAGAAGTAATTGTTTATTTTAAGATATTTGGGGGAAAACAAAGAGGAAATTGTTTATTTAAGATATTTGGGGGAAAATGAGAAAGTGGTAAATGTTTGTTTACTTCCAGTATTTACTTGGATTTCAGTGCCTTATATATTTGTTGCTTTACTACCTTCACATGCCTACCGTGTTCATCATATGCTGTTAAATTAATTTGCTGGACCTTAGTGAGTGTCTAATTCGACCTCTCGTCACTACCTCTCTGAGGTTAGGCGCGCGACTTACTGAGTACACGTTGTTTTTGTACCCATGCTACACTTGCTGTGCATTTTTATTGCACAGGTATTTTCATAGTGACATGGCTGGTTTGGAGACTTAGGCGAGCTGCACCATCCGGAGGCGATCCGCAGTTGACAGGGTCTCCCTCATGCTGTATTTATTTTTATTTTAAATTCCTTGTCCAATTTTTATTTTGGAAAAGCTTTGTGATGATTGTATAAATTCTTAGAAATTGCTCATGTACTCGTGACATCGGGTTCTGGGGTGTGTTTGGAATATAATTGCTAAAATGGAATATTTAAACCATTGTATTAACTTAACGAACTTTTATTTAGTTACTATGTAATAAAGTGAAAGGTAATATTTTTCATAAATGTTAAAACATGAATTTATTTCAACTAATTAATGATTGGCTTGCCTGACGGTGGTGTCCGACACCATCACGATCTTAGTAGATTTTGGGTCGGGACAGGCGCAGTATATATAACTGATCTACCGTAGTAGCCTCGCTCATAGGCGCTCGGCCATACTAGGCTATGTAGCTCGGCCATTCTGGGCTTGCTCATAGGCTCTCGACCACAGTAGGCTTGGTATATAACTTACCATCTTATATGAGATTTCCCAATAGTGGCCTGCCCATCGATTGTATCTCGATTGTGGTGAAAATATTATAATACTGTATATATATAGACCCTCTAGTCTCTTGACTGCAAAAAGACCATACTCAATGGTATATAAGGTCCGGACAAGGGAGAATTCTGTAACTTATGAGACTGGGATAGTGTACATAAATTCAGGAGTATGAACTTCTCTTTATGCTTTGTTATCAAACACATGCAATTATGAGATCATGCCAAAATGAAGGAAGGGCTTAGCCTTAACATACATGAACCGATTCTCATGACAATTCCTCTAACACACGTTAATTGCGGCAAAACATGTAACAACAGATCAAATTAGGGAAAAATCCATATGATATTCTTGAGAAATATTGCACTGGTCTCCCTTAGAATTTGTAATTCACGTTGCAATATCATTGAAAAGGGTCGCACAAATTATTTTTTGGAGGATTGCATCCATAATCTCGAGCAAGCATTTCCATTCCTCTAATGATGTATGGATGTTATTTTGGTTAATTTAGAAAAGTCTTATGACTTTCCAATAAAGTGATCAAGAAAAGGTAATTCATCAAGGCATTATATCTTCATGCCATATCCAAGAATCCTTACATGTAAAAAATGTATCATATGTCTTATGACTCATTTTGCATATTTTACTACTTTGTCTTAGCTTATGCCATGTGGCAGCCCCAAAAACATCCTTATCCACTTAATTCCATAATTATCCCACAACTAATCAATTATCCACATAATTAAGAATTATCTCAAATTACTTTAAATACTACTCACTTTTAACACACTTTATACATCTTACTATCATGGTCATGTGGTACCTTGTATGGAGGTAGTCCATAAATATCGGGTATTATAGCTCGGATCGTATTTTTTCCTAAAATGTCAAACTTCGATGAAATTTATTTTCATCGTTTTGCTTGCCCTCTAACCTTCACGAACTTACTCATAACTTATTTGAATTAACGTAATTCTTATAATTTCCAAATAATCTTATTCCCAAACTTACGTCGATTAACTTACGATAAAACTTTAACGTACGAAAATGCGGGATGTAACATCTTATTTCCGAGCTTATATCAATTTACTTATGGCGTACTTCAACGTATGAGAACATAGGATGTAATAGTCATATCAAGCAATAAGATATCTGCTCTAATCTTATAACCACAAAATATAACAATGCAGGACCGATATACCTGATCCACACTAATAGAATCGCCCACCGGAGTGGACACATAAACAGACATACACAAGGACTCGCGTGGAACATCCAGGAAATGAGCATACAGAGATGACACATATGAATATATAGACTCTGGATAAAATAATACCGAAGCGTCCCTACCGTGGACGGAAATAATACCCGTGATCATGGAATCTGAGGCCACCGCATCTAGTCTGGCCAGAAAAGCATAGAATCTAGTTGGAGCGCCACCTCATTTGCCTCAAACTACCTGGCCTCCAACTCTAGGACATCCCCTACCTACTTTCCCTCTTCCTCTGGGCGGCCAGATAGCTGGTGCAGCGGCTGGTGCTGTAATCATAGGCTGAGAACCCTACTCTACTACCTTGCCCCGAAGTCTGAGACAAAACCTCTTCATGGGTCCAGGATCCCCGCACTTATAACAACCCCTCAGAGCGGTGGGCTGCTAACATGAAGTCTGACTCTGATGGCCTGAATACCCATTGGAGGAAACCTGAATAGCTGGTAGGCGGTAGGAACTCTCTAGCATGGAGCTGAAATTAGGCCGCACTGGAGCACCCCAAGGAGGCGGCAATGCTGGATACGTGGTCCTGCTAGGCTTGCCTCCCCCAAACTGACTTCTGCCCCCAGACGGAGCACCACTCAACCCCCTGGAATAACTGAATCGTTTGTCCCGCAACATCTGCTCTTGGATCCACTAAAGGACACCCTCGATCCTCCAAGCTATCTCTACAACCAGCTGGTAAGAAGTCCCAATCTCAACCTCTCGGGCCATGGTGGATTGGATACAAGAGTGAAACTGTGTAACTAACCTCTGCACTCTCTCACCATCAGTAAGAAGTATCGTAATTGCATGGCGAGAGAACTTAGAGAATCTTTCCTCATAGTCGGTCACTGACATCTGACCCTGATGGAGCTAATCAAACTAAAACCGCAACTCTTCCCTCTGATAGGGTGGAATATACCTATCCAAGAAAAGGCGTGTAAATTGATCCCATGTCATGGGAGGATAACCTGTTGTTCTGCCGAGAAGATAGGATTTCCACAATCTACGGGTCCTGCCCTCAAGCTAGAAAGTAGTAAAATCCACCCCGTGGGACTCTAATATCCCCATGTTGTGCAGTGTATCCCTACACCGATCAATGAAGTCCTGGGAATCCTCATGTCACTCACCTCCGAAAACATGAGGGTGTAGCCTAGTCTATCTGTCCAAAAGCTTCTATGGCTATTCGATCGCAACTGGTTTGTGTTCAGGTATAGTGCTACTACTGGCTAGGTTCCACCCATGGGTAGTGCGCCTGGGGTCTAATACAAAACAGCTGCATGCCCAGGAGCCTGAGTGGTAGGGGTCTATGCTCCCCCTTCCGCGTGAAATATGGCCAGGTCTGCTGGAAATAAACTAGCCCGAGTCATAGTATTCAAGAACCGTAGCATGCGGCCCATGACCTCCTAGAATCTCGGTTCGGACATGAAATCTACCAGGGCTGGTTCTGCTGCAGGCACATCGCCCTGCTCTTGAATAATAAGATCCTCTACCTTATTCGCTGGTGGCATAGCTGGAGAAACTCGGCCTCTAACAATAGGGGGAGCAACTCGTCACTAGTTTGGAACATCCGTTGTGCGCGTTATCACCATCTGCGAGAGAATAAGAGAAAGATACTGACTACTACATGAACTGCACGATAGGAGATGACGAAAGAGTAGTTTCCTAACACCCTATAGCCTATCGAAGATAAGTACGGACACCCCCGCACTGATCTGCAGCACTCTATTAGGCCTGCTCATAACTTGTGAGACCTAAGTGAACCTAGTGCTCTGATATCATGTTGTCACGACCCAATTTCTCCTAAAGGTCGTGATGGCACCCAACGTTACTACTAGCCAAGCCAACAGTGAACTAACAGTGTGATTAGTTCTTTTAACACTTTAGAAATAGTTGATTTATAGTTATTAAATAAATAAGAAGTTAAAAATTAAATAAAATGAGAAATAAAAAATTTTTAAGAGCAAGTGAGATGAAGTAAATAATCAAAAGCACCAAGTGTCTACAAGCATAATTTCTAAGACCTCGTGTCACAACTGTATGAGCTACAAGTAGAATATAAAGAAAATACTAAACTATTGTCTGAAATAAAGTTGATCGAAAGTAATTGCAAACAAAAGACTTCGGGAGCTGCAGAACGGGCTCAGAAGGCAGCTCACCGCGAAGTCTCAAAATATTAGGAGTGCGCGTAGGATGATAATCAGATGCACCTGCTTAGATCTTGCACGGTTACTGCATAAATGTAGCGTGAGTACATAAACAACATGTACCCAATAACTATCTAGTCTAACCTTGAAGAAGTAGTTATGAGGGTCGACTTCGACACTTACTATGGGCTAACAATAAAATATCGAAATTCTATATAAGGATGGGCTATATAAACGATAATGAAATCTCAATAACAAGCAATAAATAAAAAATTCCTTCATTGATAGTAAATCCCAAATCAATTTCCGTTATTTAACAATTTAACCTCTCAAGCCTATAAAAAGATATAAAGTAAAATTGGGCTCCAAGTATTATTGCGCACGAATTATGCCGAGGTCGTATGGTCCGATCCAAAATACGTATACATATACTATGGGCACTACCAAGGGTCAAACGACACAAATCATAGATGCATCTATTAATCTACCGAGGTGAATTTCCCGCTCCCATAAGAGTAGTGGAATTTACCTCGCTTGCAGAAAAGCTTCTGACGTGAGTGAACATAGATTTCTCAAAGTTATTATATAATTCTTCAATTCTCTCAAAAAAAGAAGAAGTTTAAACTGGAAACTTTAAATCTTGAAATCCTCAATCTCAGCTCTATTTAAGATAATTAATATGCATAATCAAATAACGATGGAAACAAAGCATGATGTAAACCTAAGACTACCCACTACCACAAAAACATCAATTTGTGACTGAATTTTTCGACTGAAAGTGAAGCAGTCGCTAATGGGATTGCTTTTGCGACAGCAGTAGTCGGAAAAAGATTGAATTTTTATGACTTATTTTTAAAAAATAAAATCGACTATTATTCCAACAAAGACGGTGGGAAAACAACGCGCCAATTTCCCGCCTTCACTTTTGCGACCGATTCGGTTGGACATTAAAAATTCAAAAAAATCAGTTAACCCACTAAGCGACCGCGTCGGTCGCAAAACTAAAATTAAAATGATAAAAAAAATTCAATTGAGTTTGCAACTACGCTAGTCCGTAACCTTAATCTAATATTTCTCTCCAAAACCTTATTTCCCTAATTTCCTCTATCTCTCTCTCTCTTATGCTCAACCGATATTTCACCTCTCTCTCTACTCGACCAATCCTTGAAGGTGTTGTTCTTCAATCTCTCATTCACACCTTGAGGTAAATCACTAATCACTCAGCTCTTTCTCTCTTTCTTCTCATATCCTCATACGGGTAAGTTTTTTATCCCTTTTCTGTTTAATTTTTGCATATTCAATTCTAAGGCACAATCTTTAAATGAGTAACTTTAACTTCAGTAGAAAGTAGTTTTTATGTGTTTATGTTGGAATCCGTGGTTCTTAATTTTTTGTATTTTCTCTTTGATTTTTTTTTTTTAGAGTTCCTTTTCAGTATCTACTCTGATTCATTAGGGGTATGCTTTTAGGGCTTTTTGTCCTCTATTTCTTTCTTTTCTTATTCGCTTGGTATGCCTTTATATTTTGTTGCATCTGTCTTTGATCATTCTAGTTTACCAAATGTTAGTGATGTCTGTTTATTTTAACTCTTATTTTGCAGCAGAATATTTCTGTTCTAGGGCCCCTTAGGCACCTAAAGCGCTATCCAAACATACCAACAAGTCCAGAATCATAAAACGAACTTGCGCGCACTCTTAGAATGTGGGAAAAACATCAAAAATTAGAATCACACCCCAAACCAAATTGAATTGACTTAAGAACTTCAGGTTCTTCCAACTTACTCCGAACACGCCAAAACATACTTAAACTACTCGGAATTACACCAAATTCTGCGTGCAAGTCTTAAATCATCATACGGCACTATTCCCGGTCTGCAATCCCGGTTGGACCTCGATAACACTAAATCCTACTTCAAACCAAATTTAAAAAACTCTAAAACAATCAAGGTGCCAAATATCAATATTAAGTGTTGAAACGCTTCTGAGTCATCTAAAACCCCACCCAAACATACGCCCAAGTCCAAAATCACCATATGAACCTATTGGAACCATTAAATCTCGATTCCGAGGTCGTTTACTCAAAATTGTGACCAAAGTCAAACTTATCTCTTTTTGCCAATCTTAAGGAAGCAAGTGTCCCGATTTCAACCCGAACCCTTCCAAATCTCGAACTAACCATCGCCACAAGTCATAGACAGTAAAAGCACTATACGTTGAGTCTTATTTAGGAGAATGGAAATGTAGAAATCAAAACAGCTGGTCGGGTCGTTACATTTTCCTTTCCAAGCAGTCAATTGTCACTTCAAACTCATTACCCTCTTTTTTTAAGTAATTTGATCTAACCTGCCTCACTCACATTGTTCTTTCGCTCTCAACTTTTCTTATTCATCTTATCAATGGCGAAACTTCCCGAAAACCCTAACACCTCCACTCTAAAAAACACGCAATACAAGGAGAAATCATCCTCCAATCAACCAGAACCAATCAATGTGGGTTCCAACCATTTCAAATAATTTGCCTCCTCAAAGACATAACTATCTGACCACGCCTGTGGCCTGAACGATAGGGCCCTAGGTAATCGCCTTATGGAAGAAAATCTTGAGTCACTTACTACAAAGAAGCTTAAGGTGGACATCACCAATTCTCTTGAGTATGATATCAACTTATAGGACACTACAAACAAGGATGCCCATTTACTTTCAAGGAGAAATCAATTGCCCATGGAAGGGTTGTGCATTTGGATGATAATGAGAGCCTCAATTGCAAGGTAAACGAACTCTTCAAACTTCAAGGTTGGAGATACTTTCTCACTCTGCCTCCTCCAAAAGTTTATTAGGCCTTTTTTTCAAAAGTTTTATGCAAATCTCTATTCGATAAAACCTGGCAGATTGGACTATTTAATTCTTGGTCAGCGTATTATTCTGGAATGTGCCTCTATTGATTCCCTCATCCAATGTAATTTTTCTGTACTTTGCGAAAGTTCCTGGCCATGAAATATCTTTTGACCAAGCAAAATAATGCATAGTTGAATCACCTTATGATTCCCTTCCAAGTTAATTGGGAGGTAGTGATATGAAATTTGAAGCCCGTGTCTGTTACATCTCGCGTTTTCATACGTTAAAGTTTTGTTGTAAGTTAATCGACATAAGTTGGGGAAGGAAATTATTTTGAGATTACAAGTACTATGCTATTTCAAACAAAGGATAAGTAAATTCGTGAAGGTGAGAGGGTAAGAGAATTGAAGAAAATAAGTTTCGTCAAAGTTTTGTAATTTAGGATAAAATACGGTCTGAGCGATAATACCGGTATTTATGGACTAGTGTCATACAAGGTACTATATTACCATGATAGTATTATGTATAAGGTGTATTAAAAATTACTAGTATTTTATGTAATTTTATGTAATTCTTAATTACATGGGTAATTGGTTAACTATTTCTTTAATGGGAGATTAACAATATAATTAATGATTTGTTGATAATTTTAGGTGGGGACAAAGCCCTCCCATGTGGAAGCAAGTAAAGGAGGATTGGATAATGACTTGACTTTGGAAAATCAATAAGTATGACACATAGAAAGAGAAGTCATAATACTCATCCCTACACTTATCTTGAATGAATACCAAAATCCATTTTGTAAGCGGGTTATACAAAATGCAAAGCCAAGAACTTTTATCTTGAATGAATACCAAAACCCATTTCGTAAGTAAGTTATATAAAATTCAAAGTCAAGAACTCTTATTTTGAATTAATACCAAAATCCGTTTCATAAGTGGATTATACAGAATGCAAAGCCAAGGACGCTAGTCACTCCATATTATAATAGCAACGGGTTGTTTCGATTCTAAGGGAGTATGGTGCAATATTTCTCAAGAATATCATACGGATTTTTCCTACTCCAGGTTGTTAAGGCTAAGCCCTTACTTCATTTTGGCATGATATCGTAACTGCATGTGTTTGATAACGAGACATAAAGAGAAGTTCATATTCCCGAATTTATATACATTATCCTAGTCTCATAAGTTACAATATTCTCCCTTATCGGGATTTTATATTCAATTGAGTATTGTTTCTTTCCCGTCAAGAGAGAAGAGGTTCTATAGATATATATATATATATATATATACAATATTACAGTATTTTCACCATCATCGAGCTATAACCGGTGGGTAGGCCCCTATTGGGAAACCTCAGATCAGATGGTAAGTTATATACCGAGCCTTCTATGGTCGACCGCCTACGAGCAAGCCCAGTTGGCCGAGATACAGAGCCTCGCATGGCCGAGCACCTATGAGCGAGCCTACTAAGGCAGAGCAAATACACACACATATATATATATATATATACCGAGCCTAATAAGGTTAGACAAATATTTTACTTACTATATTAAGAGATTTGAGTCTGTATCAGCAGGTAAGAATATCTTCAGATTATCTTAACTACAGTTACTTCATTTATTATATTATCAGTTCAGTTTCAGTGTTCAGTTATTTTATTACCTTGCATACTCGGTACAACATTTCGTACTGACGTCCCTTTTTCTGGGGACACTGGATTTCATGTGTGCAGGTTCAGATAGACAGACGGGTAGACCTCCTCAGTAGGTGTTTCCCGAGTTCAGCTTTATCGGTAAGCGCCATGTCCTTCAGAGTTGCCGGGTCTAGAGTTATGCGTACATCCTATATATACATATATATATATATGTATATAAGATATGGGTAGTTCGAGGCCCTGTTCCAATAACATTACATCCATCAGTAGAGGCTTGTATACATATCCTGTCAGTTAGTGCAGTATGTTGCGCTTGTAGGCCTTGTATATATATTTTGTTGGTTTTTCAACTGTAGAAGTTATGACGGCCCTGCCGGCCCAATTTTATATGGATGTTTAATCAGCGTTGGGTTCCATCCAGTTTTATATTTTGCTTCACAAATGGTCCTGCAATGTGGCCCATGGCCAAAGTATGACATTATATGTTTAGATTCCCTTAGTCGCAAGTTGGTACGCAAGGATAGTTGAGGCACCGGGTGCCGGTCTCGCTTCCACAGGTTTGGGGCGTGATAGTGTCCTTGAAAAAATTGTGGAAACTATCCCTCTTCCTTGTACAAGATCGTTCTCTACCTTTTCCCAAAGGGATACCTTTTTGGTATACTGCTTGTTAACCAAGCACAAAGTGAATTTGTCTTCCCGGGTCATCAATTTTATGACCTAGAGTGTTGATGACCCCACAAGACTTCCTTATGGAATGGTTATAACCCATCTTCTTGAGGCCCATAATATCTCACTCTCCAACTATCCTTATCTTACTATGACCAATTGTTATAACTCTAGAACCTTTGCCAGTATGGGATATGTAGCCATGGACGACACGTGTGTAAAGAAACAAGAAGGTGAAGCTAAAGTTGTCCCCTCCGGTTCCAAAGCAAAAGTTTGTAGGCCTAGTGTTTGTGGCCCATGTCTCATAGACAAGCTCACTACCATCGATGAAAAATTGACAATCATTCAATACATGCTCGTTTCTACTAAAACAACAAATGGGGACCTTTGTGATATCTCCAAAGAGGCAGGCTCTGATGTGTCCAAGTTATGAGTCAAGCTACAAAGGACAACAGAAAATGCAGTGAAGACCTTCGGTGAGGTTCGTGACAAAATTGATGGGATTCACAATGAATGCTAGCTTTGACCGCCTCAAGGATGTTATCGGCAACACTCTCACATATTTATTGCGGTGTTAGTGTTCTTATTGGATATTTAAGATAATTTATTTGCTCGTTTTGGACTTGCTATCCATTCATATGGTTGTAATATTTAGACAATTCTTTTTATTTTGCCTGGTTAACTATATCCATCCCTTTGGTTCTCGTTGTATTTTGCTGGTATTTTACCTTTTGTTGATGCCAAAGAAGGATAAGTAGGATGCAGGAATGCAAAGAGAAAGAGCTGCCCAATAGAAGGGGATTCAACTATAGCTGAGGGGAGTCGGCTATTGACACACACATGGAAGTAAAAAATATTTTTTCATCATCAAAAAGGGGGAGATTGTTAGATATAAGTTTCAACGATGAAAAATAACATTACTCTTATTGTAGGTATCTAAGTTCATATAGTATTCCAAAATCAAAATAAGACATCAAGAAAGGAAGGTAATACATAATGCTTAAAGAAGGAAGGTTCAAATCAGTCGAAGGTCATGCCTAAAAGAAAATCATCTAAGGAAGCAATTCATAATCCCCAAGGAAGGCAAGTCCAAATCAATAGAAGATCATCAAGACTAAAAATCTTATTATTATCAATTAAGCTATCAAAGGAAGATCATGTGTGTTGCACCCCATATTTTTGTACGTGAGAGTATGTCGGAAGTCAATTGATGTAAGTTCTTAAATGAGATCATCTTTAAAAGTACATAGAGTGAGTTAATCATGTTAACTTGGAGGTTAAAAGTATTTAATATCATGGACTTCAAGTACCAAGAGGGTTGGAAGGCTTAGAAGCTAAACCAATTGAAGAAAACAAGTTTCCGTGAAAGTCAACAAGTTGGGAATGTTATAATATGTACTTTTGGGTGAGACTATAGTGCTCAAAATGATAAGGAGGTAATGTTATGAGTTATTTTTGTCTTATGCTAGTCGTGTGTTATGTTTTGAAGTCAAGTGAGATGTGGAACAAAATTTGGCAAAGATCATCACAAGTTACATTCATAAATATGCTGAAACTTCAGGTCAAATGTTACTAAGATTTTTTCCCAATTTACATGGAATTATGGGGTGATATACCAACCATGTTTAAGATATATGAGTCTAGGATCCAGCACATTAAACTGTTCATCGATACGATCTCGGAGGAGAGAGATATATGTATATTCGCGTGACTGCGCCAAGCAGCTCTCTATGGGCCCAAATAGGCGGTTTATGACATATGGATATATATAAAATGCCTCAACCCCTTTTTTAGTCATTATTTTTCAGTATATTCAGACCTCAGAACCCTAAAAACACTTTGTCAAGTTTCTCTCATGAAGCAAGACCCAAACAAAGGGTAAACAACACAAATCAAGTGTCGGGAATCCTGTCGCACTAGTAAGTTTCTTGTTCTTCTTCTTGATTTTTGGGTGGTTCCAGCTCGTGTGGGAGGTTGTTTTAAGAGGTTTATGTTCTGTAAAATATTCATCCAAGTTTTTTACATCAACCCTAGGTTATTTCAAGTTATGCAAATGGATTACACCATATTTCGACATCAAAAGTTACTGTTACGCGGCGCCTTCCTGAGATTCTTTGGAATGGCGACGTAAGGCTAAGAAACCGATGTCAGGGTGGTTGCTGTCCGCCAAGTGAGGTCCCCTCCGCATGCTAGACGAGATTGTCAGTGCCGTGTAGGAAAACCAATGCCAACAATTGAGAGAACAATAATGAGAATTGAATAAAAGCTTGATTGCATTAAGGAAAGCTGTTACAAAGAAGGCAACGCGGTGTCGAGGGGGAGGCGAATAAAGTTGCTAATCAAAGATAATTGGAGTTTTAGAGGGTTTCCTTTGTTATAAATATATGGTAAAAATATGGAATAATTGATGAAATACTTCATTATCATGTTAATGATTCTATTAAGTTAATGTGAGAAGTCTATAAGAGATGATATGGGTTATACGGATTCCAATCGGAGCTTGGCCCTCATAGTGAAGTAGTTGTGACTTGTTGTTGTTATATGGTATCTTGTTATTTATTTTTTATGTTTATTGATTTATCTGGCTGTTGTTGTTGATATATGGTATTGGAAGAGGCTCTTGTTATAGGGGAGGTGCTGCCCAAATTTATGTAAACAAGCTACTAGCTGAAGTTATAGACTTAGCCTTTGCTCAACATTGATTTTGAATCTCCTTATTCTATGATAGATTGAGTTAACTTTTTTGAAGAGTTGCTTGGAAATTATTAAGCACTCAATGTGTTTAACGTATGTCAAGACACTTCCTTCTTTCTTTTGGCATGATCTAAAGTGAAACGAACGTACACAATACGCTATTTCATAATGAATCTACTCCTAGCAACTAAGGTTGTCCACGTTGTTCTTTTCTTATAAAGTTATCATAAGAAAGTATGTATGATCCTTGAATCCTAATGAATTTCATATTGATGGTATGATGTCCATTATGTTAATCGAAAGCGCAATGACCTCACGTCACTTTAAAAGGTTTAGAATGTGATTTCATGAGTGTATCATGCATTATTTATGTATCTACTTTACTCTACCGAGCTGCGCTATAGCCGGTCGGGTATGACACCTATTGTGCAACCACCAATCAGTTGGGTTTACCGAGATCCACGTGGCTGGGTACGATTATACAGAGCCTTATGATGGTCGGGTACGTTTTTACCGAGTCCTCTTCGAGGCTGGGTAAGATATGATGATGATGATGCCCACAGAGGCGTATGTTTTTAAAAGATTATATATCACACAATTAATGTCACTATCACTCAGAGGCACTCAGATGCTACCAGTTGTATCTCATATGTCTCTCTTTTCATTATTGTTCTTATTTATGATTTTCTGCCTTACATACTCAGTACTTTATTCATACTGATGTTCGTTTTGCCTAGAGAAGCTGCATTTCATGCTGCAGGTCCTAATAGACCGGTTGACAGTCCTCCTAGTAGGCTATCAGCTCAGCGAAAGGTGTTTCTGCACTCCACTTGCTCTGGAGTTGCCTATTTTGTCAGTATGATTGGGACATGTATCGACTGGTATGGTGGGGTCCTGTCCCGACCTTTATGATGTTTATGTACTCTTAGAGGCTTGCAGATAGATGTCAGGTATATGGATGCTTGTATGATTTTGTTTGCCAATGTTTTGAGTTTACAACTGATCATGTCACCCTTATAGGCCCCTATGTCACATGTATAAGTTTCTATGACATGTTAGGTCGTCCTATGTCTAGCATTCCCTTTTGTTTTATGTCGGTTATGTCATGATGACCCGTTTGGCATATTTACCCATGATAGTACGATAAGAAAGATATGTAATTGTGGTATTCGGTTGAGTAAAGTACCGGGTGCCCATTGCAGCCCTCCGATCTGGGTCGTGAAAAAAGTGGTATCAAAGCAGTTCTATCCTAGGGAGTCTACAAGTCATGTCTAGTAAAGTCTTGTTTATGGGTGTGTTATGCACCACACTTATAAGCAGGAGGCTAGAGGGCATTTAGGACTGTCACTCTTTCTTCTTACTCTAGATCTTATGGTAGAGCTCAATTTGTAAGAATTCAAACTCCTAAATTCAACTTAGTCGTAATACAACGATACCTACATCCACAAAGGAAATTGGTAAGAGATTGAATCTGGATGTGGAAGACTTAAGTCAGAGGAACTCAATTTTGCATCATGCTTATGATGAGTAAATGTGAGGTCTTCAGCAGATTATGTGTGTCTAAACCGTGTAAGATTCTTGATAAGGATCCCTAAGGCATGAATATCTATCCACCTATATGGTAAAAAGTGAAAAGAGAATCAGAAGGTAGATACAAGTTTCAACAAGTAAAAGAAGCAAGATGAAGAAGAGTACGAGGTACCTAGTTAATAAAGATTATCAGTATTTATAATTCAGACAGAGAAATATAAGCATTTTGAGTTACTGTCAACATTAACAGAGATATCTACAATTGACCATACTCATCTCAATTATTCCCTATAGGAGTTAACAAATATAATTTAAGATAAGGATAGGATATCAAGATGTAGCTGGGGTTAGAGTAACCCAAAATTGTGGATGGATTGTTTTTATTATCTAACATTTTTGAAGGATAGTACAGGACATGGTAATAGTTCTCATTGGAAGATATCCATATGGTGCACTCTAGAATAATATAGTCGGATATGAATACTAGAATGCTCAGAAAGTTCAGAAGATAGGCACTGGAATCCTAGAAGGGATAAATGTTTACCTTAGTATGACTCTAGCCCCTAGTAACAAAAAAAGGAGAATGATAGGCGTCCCGAAGATCCAGTGAGATGAAGCAGGGGGAGCTAAAATGAAAGAACGTTTTGTTGAAGTCTTCATAATAAGGTGATAGATAGAAATATTATAAGGAGAATAAGAAGAGAGTAAATAAAACATTATGAGTGAGATGTGATAAATGGGTGATAACGGTAAATCAAAATATGACAGAATGACAGAGTCTATAGTCAAGTGAAGGAAAAGACAAGAGGAGACATGCTTTGAGACAATACAAGAGTATAAGTCATAAAGCCATAGCCTCATTTCGAGAAATGAGTTGGTGACCCAAACGTGATTACCAGAAGGAAGAGTTAGACCCTCAGAGTAATAGAAATAAGTATGGGCTAGTGAAAAAGATAAACTGAATATGAACTAGGGACCAAAGGATTTGAAAATATTCGACATCGTGAAAATTTCATATATCGCATTTCATCGATAATAGAATGGACAATAGAAGAATAACCTTTAAAGGTCATTCTGGAAGACAATTCCCTAAAACAAGCACTGTGACTAGAGTTAAGCTTAAGGGACTAAGTTTGCCAGCTACACCATGTGTCACCCTTGTGCGTAAGAAATTCAACTATACCTATTATAGAAGGGTTACCGCAAGGCGAGTAATATGTCAGTGAAGATGTGAAAAAAATACCGGCGTTGAAGAGGTAACTATCGAATGGTAAAGGAAGAATGTGGTAAAAAGGTCAAAGGAATGAGATTGCCTTTATATAGATCCTACAAATATAATATAACTCTTGAACATTATGCAAGCAAGACGCCGGGGTGAATCAATAAGGGTTTTGCACTCGATGATATTGATAAATAAGTGGGAATGAACACTTAATACATAAGGATCACGTACGAGAGGTAAGTTAAGACAAAGGACATAACCAAAGAGGCATTACATAAAATGGAAATATGAGAGTGGACCAACGGGTTGACTGTAGTTGATTCAGGAAGAGCCTTGTTATGAAAATATAGGAGGATACAGACAAATCGGTAGATCATGCAACATAAACGTAGTGAAACCCAGCATAGGAAATTCAGTCTCTCAAATACGACATCATAATCCTTGAGAAGTATTCAGATAGGAGTAGGGGTAGTAGAAGGTACAATATAAGTGTTACGGAAATAAAAGAGAGTGCAACTAGGGAGAAACTGAAATTTCAATTCAAAAGCAAACATACGAGCACAAGGGCGTGAAAGTAAGTAACTAAGGATAATGATAGGCGAGTAATAACATCAGAAATACCGTGGGGTATACAATGTAATAAGCTCACAATCAGAACATAACAGGGTCTTCCCTAAGCACTGCTATAAAAGACTAGCTGAGGAAATAAGGAAGAAGGCTTCAACATAAGCATAGTGACCTAAAGAAGAAATGGTCTTGTAACAACAGTCTCACTATAATATTGTATGCACTCCATAAGAAAGTGGCACCTGTCGTGGCTAATGAACGGGAAGAAGAAAAAAATCAAAAGTTGATAATTGAGATCATATGAGTTACAGGGAACTCTAGTATTTGTGGGCACTAAGATAAGCAAAGAATCTATGCAGCAAGTGACATAACGACCAGGAAAAGTAATTTCTTACATTTAAAGACAATTGAGAAGGCATGAAAGGAAATCTGTGGTGCTAGCATGTTAAAAGGAAGGTTAGGAGTAGTATAAATAGATATGCATAGGTCTCAAGCTAAAGTATGGTAGAGAAACAAGGTTTTATCTAGACATGAATAAGGATAAGAAAAGGTGAGTGAGAAGGTGACAAGAATATGTATGTCCCCGGGATTAATCCCATCACAACAAGAGAGCTGATGATTTCCATAAAGTTATAAGAATCTCAGTATAGCAAGAGTAAACTCAAAGGAGTTTATAACTAGGAGCATGCAGAAGAGATGGAATGCTTCCCTGGTAGTAAAGTTAGGGTGTAATTGTGATAAATGATAAGAGGTTTACGTTTAGTCTTTTGATTGAGAAATGATTTTGATAACATGGATTTTATGAACTACAAGTGATTAAAATACCCCCATAAGATGAATCATGTTATGATTCAATTATATACGGTTATTCAAGTATAGTATCGTCCCTAGGTGGATCAATAAAATCACTTCAAATGTTCCCCGATGCGACGTGAGCTCTAGTGACAATGCATTACATGAGACGTTTCAATTTATCAGTAGTAGATTATGGATCCACATTAAGGTGAATCAACAATGGATGGATAATAGTTTCAAAGTATGAGATGAGATTAGTTTGTCATTCTTAAGATGAACAGTAATGAGGAAGAAGTAAAGGACTTAGATTTATACATATAGTATAAGCAGCGGCAACGTAACCTATAGTTGGGTTGCAAATCTCGGTAATAATAAACTGAAGTATGTTTTATGATATAATATGACCCACCTAGGTGTAGTAAATCCATAAGGATAGATAACCAAGGCTATGAAACAAGATGTATCAATAGTTGTAATTTCAACAATGTACCAAGTGAAAAACTTCGGTACACATATAGATGCCCAGAGGGATAGCTTGTCGAGTTCCGTATATGTTCCCAAAGAGAGGCCTAGAGATTGGCTAAAAGCTGGAGGAAAAAGGATAAAGAGTGGTATAGGCTCACATACAAGGTCAGAATTGTACAGGCTGCATGAAATAAGGTAGAAACAGTTATGATGTTGGAAGAATTTCGACCAGAAGTCGTGGTGTGAGAAAGAGTCCTAAAGGGGGAAATAACCTAACCTTTGGATATATTCACCGAACAGATCCCTATATGTAAAAGAAAATATTATAGTATTCATAAAAGCAATTGTTACAGATAAGTGATTCAGTCAACATTCGAGGAAGAATGTTCCAAAGGGGAGAATGATGTCACAACCCATATTTTCATACGTGAGAGTACGTCGTAAGTCAATTGATGTAAGCTCTAAAATGGGATCATCTTTGAAAGTACATAAAGTAAGTTAATCATGTTAACTTGGAGGTTACAAATACTTAAGATCATGGACTTCAAGTACCAAGAGGGTTGGAAGGCTTAGAAGCTAAACCAATTGAAGAAAACAAGTTTCCTTGAAAGTCGACAAGTTGGGAATGTTATAACATGTACTTTTGGGGTGTGACTAGGGTGCTCAAAATGATAAGGAGGTTATGTTATGATTTATTTTTGTCTTATGATAGTCATGTGTTATGTTTTGAAGTCAACTGAGTTGTGGAACAAAAGTTGGCAAAGATCATCACAAGTTACGTTCATAAATATGCTGAAACTTTAGGTCAAATATTACTACAATTTTCTCCAAATTTACTTGGAATTATGGGGTGATATACCGACCAAGTTGAATATATATGAGTCTATATTCCAATGCATGAAACCTTTCATCTATACGGTCTCGGAGTCGAGAGATATTCACATTTTTGCAAGAGTGCGCCAAGCAGGTCTCTATGGGGCCCACATAGGCGGTTTAAGACATATGGATATATATAAGATGCCTCAACCCCATTTTTAGTCATTATTTTCCAGTATATTCATACATCAGAACCCTAAAAATACTTTTTCAAGTTTCTCTCATGAAGCAAGACCCAAACAAAGGGTAAACAACACAAACCAAGTGTCGGGAATCCCGTCGCCCTAGTAAGTTTCTTGTTCTTCTTCTTGTTGCTGATTTCTTGGTGGTTGCAGCTCGTGTGGGAGGTTGTTTTAAGTGTTTTATGTTCGGTAAAATATTCACCAAAGTTTTTCACATCAAACCTAGGTTATTTCAAGCTATGAAAATGGATTACACAATATTTCAACATCAAAAGTTAGTTCTAGTGAAGAATAACACCTCTTTGAGATTGTGTTGTCATTGAGGATAATTGTGGGATTTGTTCGGATGATATTCCAAGTTTTTATACTGTATAAGGTTATTGTAAAATCCTACTTATTGTTCTTAGGCTTTCTTTTATGTCGGTTAAGTTGTTTGGATGATAAACTACAAGATACTGCTCGGATTAGCTTAAATGGTGTTGTACTTCCATTGAGGGTTGTTGTAAGCTAAACATAACTTGGATTTTGACTTTAAGTTAATGTATGAGGTATTTGTATTGTTTCTTTCATGTGCATAAGTTTATCTTGATGTTTATTAAGTTAAACAGATGGACTAGACATGAACTAGTGAATAATGTTCCCAATCGAAGATAGTTGGAGTTGTAGATGGTTTCCTTTATTATAAATATATGGTACAAGGATGGAATCATTGATGAAATACTTCATTATCAGGTTAATTATTCTGTTAATTTAATGTATAAGTCTATAAGGGGTGATATAGGTTATACGGATTCCAATCGAATCTTGTCGCTCGTCGTGAAGTAGTTGTGACTTGTTGTTGTTATATGGTGTCTTGTTATTGTAATTTATATGTTGCTGGATTTCTTTTGTTGTTGTTGTTGGTATATGGTATTGGAGGAGGCCCTTGTTACAGGGGAGATGTTGTCTGAATTTATATAAACGAGCTACTAGCGTAAGTTACAGCTTTAGCCTTTGCTCAACACTAATTTTGAATCTCCTTGTGCTATGATAGATTGAGTTGACTTGTCTGAAGAGTTTTTTGGAAGGTATTGAGGACTCAATGTGATTAAGGTATATTAAGGCACTTCCTTATTTCTTTTGGCATGATCTAAAGTGAAACGAACATACACAATACGCTATTTCATAACGAATCTACTCCTAGCAACTAGGGTTGTCCATGTTGTTCTTTTCTTATAAAGTTATCCTAAGAAAGTATGTATGACCCCTGAATCCTAGTGAAGTTCATATTGATGGTATGATGTCCATAAGGTTAATCGAAAGTGCAATGACCTTACGTCACTTTGAAAGGTTTAGAACGTGATTCCAAGAGTCCAACATGCATTATATATGTATCTACTTTACTCCATCAAGCTACGCTATAGTCGGCCGGGTATGGAACCTATTGTGCAACCACAGATCAGTTTAGTTGACCAAGCTTCACATGGTCGGCTACAATTCTACTGACCCTTATTGTCACGACCCCAGTTTGCCCTCCGTGAACATGTCGTGACGGAACCTAGTCCCTAGTCCCTATAACTAGGTAAGCGTAGCAATGCGGTATAACAACATAATTTGCAGAATAATTAAGTAAAAGAAAGCTGAACAATCTAAAAGAAAGACTGTATATAAATACTACTTGGCATATATAACCCAAAATACTACGGAGGTCTACAATATCACCCCAAAACCCGGAAACTCACGGGAACCACAAGCTAACAGAATATAATACACTGCTCTAACTCCAGAATGTCTATACAACTGTAAGGAAGGATAACTTTTCACAAAAAGCTGATATAAGATAGAAACTCCTGGTATGCGGACGCGGCAGATGTACCTCGAAGTTTCTACTGTATCTCTCAACCTCGGGGATAGTGCGCCTGAGTGGAGGTACTTGGATCTGCACATGAAAAACATACGCAGGAAAGGGCATGAGTAAACCACAGCAGTACTCAATAAGTGCCAAGCCTAACCTTGGTCGGGTAGTGACGAGGAAGGTCAGGGCCCTACTGAGGTTAAACAATATAATAGGAATTTACAGTATGAAAGACAGACAAAAATAATGAATACAGCCGTGAAATAAGACAGGTCAAACAAGGAAATGACAAACACAAGAACAGAGTAAGCACGAAATATGAACAGCTCGATAACAAAGGTAACAATGAGGATCTCCCAGGATACCGTCCTGTAGTTCTTTTCTCAACTGTCTAGTGGATCTCCCGGATATCTTCCCGTAGTCCATCATATGCATATCCGGAGGATCTCACGGGATACCGTTCCGTAGTCCAAAGTAAATATGCAGGGGAATCTCACGGGATACCTTCCCGTAGTCCAAAGTAAATATGTAGGGGGATCTCAAAGGATACCGTCCCGTAGTCCAAAGTAAAGTTGCAGAGGGATCTTACGGGATACCGTCCCATAGTCCAAAGTAAATATGCAGGGGGATCTCACCGGATATCGTCCTGTAGTGCAAAGTAAATATGCAGGGGGATCTCACCGGATACCGTCCCGTAGTCCAAAGTAAATATGCAGGGGGATCTCATGAGATACCGTCCCATAGTCCAAAGTAAATTTGCAGAGGGATCACACGGGATACCGTCCCGTAGTCCAAAGTAAATATGCATGGGGATCTCATGGGATACCGTCCCGTAGTCCAAAGTAAATATGTAGGGGGATATCACGAGATACCATCCCGTAGTCCAAAGTAAATATGTAGGGGGATCCCACGAGATACCGTCCGTAGTCAATATTATATTGCAGCCACAACAAGAAGACATTCAGAAATAGAGTGCAAAAATACAAGGCAACAAGTAGTTCTAGCCTAACATGCTTCACGTAGTATAATTAAAGCAATTCAAGTCAACTAGGCATGCTTTTCTAAACTAACATAGGCTATAATCGCAAGTAGAATAAAGCAGGTAAGAAAGAAACTCAGCCTAAATATTTAAAGTAAAATCGGATTTTCAACAATTAGCACGAATATGTGCTCGTCACCTCACGTACGAGGCATTCAATTACCAAATATCACATCCTAAAGGGAAAGGTCCCCCACACAAGGTTAGACAAGCCACTTACCTCGAACCGACTCAAAATCAACTTGAAACCACACGTTTGCCACGAGTATCCGACTCCAAATGGTCGAAATCTATACAATCCAATTACATATCGTAAATAACATCTCATGCAACTGATTTTTTTCAATGTTTAATTTAAGCTAAGACGCGAAATTATGTAAAATAACCAAAATGTCCCTCGGGCCCACGAATCGGAATCGGGTAAAAGTTATATTTTTTGGACACCCATACACTCACGGACTCATTCCACCAGAAACAATCGAAATCCGACAACNTTCCTATGGTTTCCCCCCCCCCCCATTTTTGATAATTAAACTAAAGAAAATAACGGGAATTAATGGTTAACAATGAATTAGGATTAGAAAATATTACCTATGATCCTTCTCTTCAAAATCCACAGAAAATCGCCACTTCTTGAGCCCTTACCCGGTTTTTAGAATAATGAGATGAACCCTCGGATTTTTGGAATAAAACACATAGGGGATTCGCACCTACAGGCTCGATCACCGCACCTGCGGAAAAATCATCGTAGGTGCGGAAATCACTTAAGTTACACTAGGGCCGCACCTGCAGTCGTTTGGTTGCGCCTACGGTCCCGCGCCTGCGGAACCCAGGTCGCACCTGCGACCACTGGTGTTATGAGACATGTTTTTATGACTCCGACGGGTATGTTCCAGCAATTCAATTTAGCAGAAATAGACTTGGGGAAAACAATTAACAGGGGATCGGGGTGTTAATTCTTAAGACAACCCATCGGGTCGTCACACTTATGATGGACGGGTACATTTTTATCGAGTCCTCTTCAAGGCTGGGTACGATATGATGATGGTGCCACAGAGGCGTATGTTTTGAAATGATTATGAATATATATTTATCACACATTTCATGTCACTATCACTTAGAGGCACTCAAATGCTACAGATTGTATCTCCTATATCTCTATTTACATTATTGTTCTTATTTATGGTTTTCTTCCTTACATACTCAGTACTTTATTCGTACTGACGTCTCTTTTTGCTAGGGATGCTATCTTTATGCCTGCATGTCCCGGTAGACATGCTGACAATCCTCCTAGTAGGCTATCAGCTCAGCAGAAGGTGCTCTGCACTCCACTTGCTCCGGAGTTGCCTATTTGGTCAGTATGATTAGGACATGTATCGACTAGTATGGCGAGGCCCTGTCCTAATATTTATGGTGTTTATGTACTCTTAGAGGCTTGTAGACAGATGTCAGGTGTATGGATAGTTGTATGGCCTTGTCGGCCTATGTTTTGAGTTTACAAATGATCATGTCAGCCTTATAGGCCCCAATGTCACATGTATAAGTTTCTATGTCATGTTAGCTTGTCCTATGTCTAGCAATCCCTTATGTTTTATTTCGGTTATGTCATGATGACCTTTTTGGCACATTTACCCATGATAGTACGATAAGAAAGATATTTTATGTTGGTACTCAGTTGAGTAAAGTATCGGATGCCCATCGCAGCCCTTCGGTTTGGGTTGTGACAATGTCCTGCCTGAATATCCATCCACATATCAAATCACGTTGATAAAGGAAAACATTTTTCTCTACCATGATTCAAGGATTAGCCGATGGGGAGGTCCACACTTATTCTTGGAAAGAATCATCAATCAAGATGAATTAGGATCTATTCCTTTGGGTTGTCAATGTCTCAAGCTCTGCATCAATCAAGAATCATAGTATATCTCCTCTCAAGTTGCATTTATAGTCGGTGACCAAGAAAGAACAAAATATACTTTGGTCTGAACAACCTCAAGCTATTTGTTCAACTCTTTACAAGACTTGTATTTCAAATTTAATTATTACGTAACAATTAGAGATAAATAGGAGAGAAATATTGGGAGGCATTGTATCAAAAGAATCGAGAGTTATTAGCATGAGGAATCAGTTGATGTGTACAAGATTTCCGCCAACGAAATTGTACTCAGAACACAAACGAGCTTTTAATAGAGATCGCCCTTGCAACCTAAGGGGACTGGACTACAATTCACATTGAATCCGAACCAGTATAAAATATCTTGTGTTATTTGATTCTATGCATTTTCTACATCCTTATTTGGTTTACATATCTCTAGTTTCCAAGTCTACTAATTGGTAAACTAGGTTTCTAATAATAAATTAAACAAAGGGAAACAATTCACCACCATATTGTACTTTAAGTTTATTCCAACAAACATCATGTCACGACCCAAAATCCCAATCAAAAGGGTCGTGATGGTGCCCAACACTGATTTCTATGATAACCAACACTTAACAATATATTAAGAAGCTAGACTTATAATTAGCAACATATTAATATAGATAAAGAGTGAAAGGTCAGAAATACATAATTAGTCTAAAACCAAACACTGTCTGATCCATTCCCCAAGATTTGGTGTCACAGAGTAAATGAGCTACTAAGAGTTCTAAATACAAAGTCTGCAAGGAATACAATATTGTACGATACAATAAACAATAATGGAGGTAATTGTGAGGTGACTCTGAGGCCTGTGGACCAGTATGCAACTTTACCTCAGTCTCCTAACTAGTAACGACTAAACACCTCTCAAAACTCCACTGATACGAATGTCTAAATCTACACAAGAAAGGCAGGAATGTAGTATGAGTACAATTGACCCAATGTACTTAGTAAATATCTAACCTAAAAACGATGAGATAGTGAGGAGGCTATGAAAATATACTTACAACAGATAAACCTATACATATTTTTTTTTATAACTATCCATTTATTTATCAAAAACTTGAAACTTACAAAACTCAAAACTGCTGACCAGTTTCTTTTCCTTCTACTCACTTTATTGAACTCACCCACATAATAGCTATATCTAGTCCTATACATTACTCATATAACTATTCTGGTGTCTATCATTATAAGCAGCTAATTCAACAAAACAGACAATAAACAAAACAAACAAGTAGTTACATTGTGACTCAGTATATGACTCCTATGGAAATCTATTTAAGTCTTCCATATAACCTCCCCAACCATTGTGCATATGGCTTGTAATGTGGATGTATGTAGCAATTTCTCTACACACTTTGTCTGCTGAAGCTCTTCCATTTTGAAATCTGATCAGGTTTCGATCTCTACACAGACTGTGTACCACCAGGCTGAAGACTACCACTATAATACAGTTGATTCCTGCTTTCTTCTTTGCATGGTTAACCACCCATTGTACTTCTTCTTCCCATGTTTGAACCTGTCGATTAATGTTCATCCATACCGGTAACCTCTTCCATATAGCCTTTGTATATGAACATTCAAAAAACAAATGTTCAAATACCTCATCTGTCTGCCCACAAAAACTGCAGGTTTGTGGCACTTTTATCCCTATCCTCTGCAATCCATCATCTGTTGGCAATCTTCTCAGTACTGCTAACCATAAATTGAACGTGTGCCTGGGATGCATGTGAGGATGCAGTATCAAACTCTTCCATCTAACCTTCTGACTCTGAGGGATTTTTATCTTATACATTTCCTGAATACAAAACTTCCCATTAGCTTTTTCAAAAGTCTTCAGCCTCTCATGTACAGTCCCTTGTATGTTTGGTAAGATCAATACAAAGTCCCTTTGTTCAAGAATCTTCCTAATTAGTACCGAAGAAGCACTCTTAGGTATCTTCATAACATCTATACTCTTGTTCTTTATGTAATAGGCATGGACCCACCTTATCCACAAGCAGTCTTTTTTCATTGAAATTTCCCAGAGATGCTTTGTTACTGCAGCTTTGTTCCATTTTCATAAGTTTATCACATTCAAACCACCAAGTGATTGTGGTAAACATACTCTGTCCCATGCTACCAATGCCCTTCTTGATATTTCAGCTTGTCCAGTCCACAAGTAAGTTCTACATACTGTCTCAATCATCTTAGATATCTTCTTTGGTAATAGGAAAATTTGAGCCCAGTAGGATTGCATCCCAAACACTACTGACTTTATAAGTTGTAACCTTCAAGTATAAGATAACAACTTTGAAATCCAGCAACTTATTGTTGCAGTAATCTTCTTTACTAAAGGCCAACATTGTTGAACAATTAGATTCTTAGGATCCAAAGGCACTCCTAAATACTTGAATGGTAGGCTTCCTTCAGTGTATCCCAATTCTTGTAAGATCTACTGCTTTAGCCTTTCATTTGTACCTGCTATGTATACTGAACTTCTCTCTGGACTAGCTTGAAGCCCTGAATCCTTTGAAAGCTTTAAGAATGCTTCCTGTAAAAATCTTATGGACTCCAAGTTAGCTCTACAAAACACCTATATTTTTGCATCTAGGATATAAACATATAAACTTTTGTGGAAATCCCAGTTCTATCAGCATTATTTTCAGAAAACCCCAGTCCAGGGTGTCATATGCTTTCCTCGGATCCACCTTTAAAATGCATCTTGCAGTCATTCCTTTTCTAGTGTACCCCTTGAACAGTTCATGTGTAAGTAGTATATTATCTGTTATATTCATGCCTTCAATAAAAGATAACTGAGAATCTCCAATTATATGATTCATAAATGTTTTCAATCTACCAGTTATGATTTTAGTAATGATCTTGTACATAGTTGAGCAACAAGCTATAGGTCTAAAGTCCTTCACCTGTGTGGGATTAGGTACTTTAGGAATCAATGTGATGGTTGTGGTGTTGATGGTTCTTGGCAGTCTTCCTGTAGCAAAAAATTCCTGCACATCAGCTATTACATCATGCTTTATCATCTCCCATTGCTGTGTGAAAAATTCTATAGGATAACCATCAACTCCAGGGGCTTTTTCTGCTGGTATGGTCTTTACAGCTTCCATTATCTCCTCTGTACAGACTTCTTTTATAAGCTCCAATTATTTCATTCTTGTAAGGCATGATCCTTTCTTTATTACCTCTGCATATGGACAAGGATGCTTTGTAACTGCCTCTCCCATCAGCTTTTGAAAAAACTCCAAAAATTGTTTCCCTATCTCCTTTGGATTAGTAATTTTTACACCTGCAATATCATGAATAGAAATAATATTGTTAGTGTTGGTTCTTAGCTTCCATTGGGCATGGAAGTATTTGGTGTTTGCATCTCCATATTTGATCCATATTGCTCTTGATTTCTACCTTAGCACCTGTTCTTCAATACTGCTCCATTTTTCTACTTCAGTCAGTATTTCCTTTTCTTGCTCAATCAACTCTTGTCTTAGTGGTTTCATGGACAATTGAGGCTGTATCACTTCCAGTTTTTGCTTTGCCTGCCCCAAGTGCTGTCGATAAGTTGCCATGTACTTGTTCAAGTCTTCAGAGCCTCCTTGAGCCTTCGTAGCTTACACCATGTACTATTTCCACACATCATCGTCTCATCCTGTTTCCATATTTCTTCCACAATTTTACCAAATTCAGGATGCTGCATAACAGTTTGATACTATCTAAAAGGTTTTGGATGCAAGCATTTCTGCCTCACATCGATATTACAGTTCATCAGAATAGGAATATGATCTGATACTCTAGGGTTCATATATTCTGCCTCTACATGTCCATTTTTCATCATCCATCTAAAATTCCCAAATGCCCAGTCTATCTTGCTATATACCCTTGCATTTCATCTCTCTTATTGCACCAAGTATAGTACCATCCTGTACTTTTAAAGGGGGTTAATTGCATATTGTCCAGGAACTCCTTGAAGTCTTGCACTTCTGCCATAGTTATAGGAACCCCAATTCTATCATCCAATTGCAAACAGTTATTAAAATCTCCACTAATCAGCCATTCAGAATTTATATTGGTTCGTATGGTTGTCAACTTTTCCCATAGATGCCTTCTTGATCTCATGTCATTGTATGCATACACTATAGTTAAGAACCAATCCTTATGATTAGCTTGATCTCTTACACTACAATGTATAAATTGTGCATCAATAATGAGAATTTGAACCTGTACATAAGCTTTCCAAGCTAGCAAAACTCTACCATTATATGCACAAGTGTAATTGCATTGTACTTTCCAGTCCTTAAAAACCTTTTGGCTTATTCTTCTTGACTTGTTCTCCTTGACCCTTGTTTCTACTATCCCCATTATCTCCACCTTATACTTCCTTAGAAAGAGCATCAACTCCTTCTGTTTGAAGGTCTTATTCAGCCTTTTTATGTTTCAAGTGCTTACTATCATTTTGTTTGAGGATGGCCTAAACCACCCTACCCAATATCATTTTCCAGTTCTCCTATTACCAGCACATCAAACCTAATTGTAGTTCCAAATTGACTAGTTGAGCATACTTGACTAGTTGAACCAGCTTGTTCCACCATAGTATCCTCCATTACTCTTCTTTACAATCTTTTACTACTCTTTGTTGCTTCAGCCATTGTTGGAAATTCACTTCTACTCAGCTCTTTGTCCTCTGCAAGTTCTGGTACAGTCTCAATAACAATAGTTTTTTCTCCTTCTTCAATAGGACCTTTTTCTACCCATTTGGCTTCTACCTTCTTCCTTTTCTTTGCTCTCCTTTTTCTTATGTTCTGTTCCACAAACCCATTAGCCTCAGGTTCCTTGCTTTGTCTACACTCCTCTATAGTGTGTCCAACCTTAGATCAGTCCATACAAAACATTGGTTGCCAGCCATATTCTATAGTCTGATGCATTACTCCTCCTGGAGTATGTGTTTCTACTTCCTTTGGCAAGGGCTGAATTATGTTTGTCTCAACCAGCACTCTAGCATATGAAATCCTCTCCATTTCAGCAGTATATTGATCAGTATACATAGGTTTCCCTACTACCCTTGCCAATTTGCTCAATACCTTAATAGACCAATATCCTACTGGTAGATTCGGAAATCAAACCCAGAGTGGAATCACATTTACAGTTAAACCTATACAGTTAATAAGTAATTGAAATAAAAAGAGATATAAAAGTAAATATGAATAGAATAAAGGAATAACAAGTAAAAGGATCCAGTAACAGAAGCAATAATCATATTTCTCAAATAACTCAACCAAAACCCTTTAAGTGGCTCATATCAGTGAGGAAGAAATGATATACATGATCAACATAGGAAGAATATATCAAAAAAACAAACAACATAATTCATAATATGTCGTTGTGGCGCACAACCCCATCCATCATAGAAAAATCTTTCACGACCCAAAACCACCAACAGGTCGTGATGGCGCCTAACGCACTTTCTAGGTAAGCCAAACAGAACAATAACTAATCATAATAATAGGAAAGAAGAAAATAATACAAGTCTAAAACCACCAACATAACATAATAGCGTTGATGCATAATAAATCCCCCAAAACTGATAAATACAGAGTCATGAGATCAAATTGACGTACAAGTTAGAAACACAAATAACAATGTTGTCAGGATGGAAATAACAGTACTAAAATGAACAAAGACGCCATGATGGCAGTCGAGATGCAGCTCTACCTCGGCTCTACAAACCTAAACTCACCAACAAGCCTCAGCTACTAGTGGCTCGGTCCAGCACCTGGATCTGCACAATTAAGTGCAGAGTGTCGTATGAATAAAACCAACCCCATGTACTCAGAAAGTATCATAAATAACCTCAGCGAGGTAATATAAGCAAGAATTATAAATGATACTCGCTAATCATATCTGTACAGTTCATAAGTCTAACAAGTGCATGATGATAATATGATCAAATCTTGAATCATAGGTAAAACCACATTGGTGCACATGATAACTTAACGTACTCTACTTAGTCTAAACCCACCATATAAAGAAGATATACAAGAAACCAAGGAAATTGCAAGTAAAGATTAAACACAATAAACAAATCAAACACTAGGCAACCTTTCCTATGAATTTCCATAACCGAACAAAACTACTAATTAGCTTTCCTCAAACCGTGTGTGCACCATCAATATAGAAACATGAGAGGGTGATCCTAGGAGAATGGATCCTTATCCACACGTTACACAATATAGTCACGTGCAAAAATGTCAACTGCATAGCGTAATAACGTGAAAATAATCACAATCCGCACAACGTGGTCACGTGCTCATAATCATTATTCGCACGACATGGTCACATGCTCATAATCATAATCCGGACAGCATGGTCATGTGCTCATAATCAAAATCTCCACGGTGTGGTCATATGCTAAAAATCACAATCCGCACGGCGTGCTCACGTGCTAAAACTCACAATCTGCACGAAGTGGTCATGTGTTCATAATCATAATTCCCACGGTGTGGTAACGTCCACCAATCTAATCCATATCACAATGAAAGAAGATATACAAGAATACATGTACATGATCAATGAATATGACGACCCAAAAGGGGCATCACCTGTTTTCTCACCCATTACCTGCTTCTGAGGCCTTGGAAACCTCATTTAGGGTTGTCTCAATTTGCATGCACAGTCGGAGTGCGTAGCTGGAAAGCTTAAAAATGAAATTCTGTGAAAAATTCTAAGATTTGATATTAAAATGATTAAATTTGACTTCGGTCAACATTTTGGGTAAACGAATCCAGACCCGTGATTTGACGATCCTAAAGGGTCCGTAGAAAATATGGGACTTGGGCGTATGCCCGGAATACAATTCCGAGGTCCCAAGCCCGAGAACTGAATTTTTGAATAAAATTGTTTTTCTGAAATTTATAAAGAAAAGTAAAATGAAAACTGGTTAGAATGTGTTGGTATCAGGCCCGTATTTTGGTTCTGGTGCCCGTTACAGGTCTTATATATTTCTGTGAAGTTTGGTTGAAATGGGACGTCGTTTGACGTGTTTCGGACTTAAAACTCTAAATTTGAAAGTTTATGAAATCGGAAGAAAGACTAGTGATTTTGAGGTTTGATTCGTTGTTTTGATGTGATTTTGGGGATTTCATCGCGCAGTTAAATTCGTAGGATGTTATGTGAGTTATCAATGAAATTTGACGTCATTCCAAGTTGTATAGGTCAGTTCGGCACGTTGTTAACAAAGTCTAGAAAACTTAAAGTTCCTAAGTTTGGTTCTTAAGGTTTGGGGGTGTGATTTCGAGTTTTAATGTTGTTTTGGGTGTTCTGAAGGGTCGAGCGAGTACGTATTATGATTTGGGACTCGTTGGTATATTTGGACTAGGGCTCGGGTGGGCCAAGGTGCCTTCCGGGCACCTAAAGGGGCTAAAAACAAGCAAACACAGTTGTTGGTGCACCTGCTCTGGTGTGACCGCAGGTGCGGTTGCCCAGCCTCGCAGGTGCGTGACCGCTCCTGCGGTCCCCAGCATCGTAGGTGCGATCACCCAAGGCCTGGCCAATCATCGCAGGTGCGGAAACCTTCACAGAAGTGTGAGACAGCAGGTGTGGTCTCCACTCCGCAAGTGCGAGCCTAAACACCCTAGCTCATTTCTGCAGGTGCGAGATTCTTCTCGCAGGTGCGGTCCCAGAGCCGCAGGTGCGAGATCTCTGTTCGGGCAGTGTGTTTTAAGTACGGGTTTCAAACCCATTTTTCTCAATTCCTTCTTCTTCCTTTGACGATTTTCCTCCATTTTTAAGAGCTATCAACCAGGTCTTCTAAGGTAAGTGAACTCTACCCGGAAATTAGTTTCATGCATGCATCTTAGCTTAATTATTTACATAAATTAGTGCAAAAATTTAAGAAATTGGGTAGTAACCTAGAACTTGTGATCATTTGAGATTTTTTTGTGAATTTGCCATGAAATCAAGTAAGAATCATATATTAATGATCCTTAGACTTTGGGTGAGTTCTCCCTTCGAGAATTATAAGAATCCGAACGAGCGGGCCTGGGGTCCAATTTTGATAATTTTGGAAGAATGCTAAAAAATGGATAATTAGGTTGTTTAATTGAATAAATGAATCCTTATTGATATACTTGAGTTGATTATGTCTAGATAATACCATTTCGGAGTTGAATTCTAAAGGAAAGGCGGTGTTAGAGGGTTGATTGCTATACATTGGACCCGAGGTAAGTGTTTGGTCTAATCTTAGCCTTAGGGAATAGGAGTTGAGTATTACTTACTATTTGCTAATTGTCAAATACGATGTATAGGCATGGTGACGAGTATCTATACATTGGTGTCTAGCATGACCGTGAGTCCCTATATTGCTAATATTCTGACTTTGTTGTACTTTCCATGCTTAATTGATGATTTCTATATGTTGTAAAGAGCATGTGAAGGGGATTGTAATCTTTAAACATATGTTAGAGCATTGGCTCAAATAGTAAAGCGAATGATGAAGATATATGAGATAATTACATCTTTGGAGCATTGGCTCAAATTGTAAAAGGAATGATGAAGATATATGAGATAATTACATCTTTTGGAGCATTAGCTCAAATTGTAAAACGAATGATGAAGAGATATGAGAGAATTACATCCTTTGGGGAATTGGCTCAAGTAATAGAGTAAATCATGGAATGAAAGTGAAAGAAAGAGAAAGAGTTACTAAAATATACCCTTGCTGGGTCATCGTTGTATAGTTCCCTTGTCGGGATTAAATTGTTTAATTGATGTTCCCTTGCCGGGTTTAAATTATTTAATTGATGTTCCCTTGCTGGGATTTAATTGTTTAGTTGATGTTCCCTTGACGGGATTTCTATTTTAACTCTGTTTATTTTCCTTGCCTTTGTTTGTGATTGTAGTTTGGGTGAAGAAGAGTGTTAAAGCACGAAGGGTGGTGCCGTGCCATGTTTTATATTATTATGCACGAGGGGACATTCCGTGCCATGTTTATATTGTTTATGCACGAGGGGACATTCCGTGCCATGTTCATATTATTATGTACGAGGGGACATGTCGTGCCGTATCTTTCACTGTTTAATATGTGTTGTCAATTCTCGTTATTATTTCTATATATTTTAGACAATTGTTTTCATTTCCATCTTTTTTTCAGTATTTGCTACCCCTTACCCCAGCATGTGTATTCTTGTTTAGTTTTTGCTATACTATTGAAATGCACAGGTACATTTTGTTGTCGTGTCTTAGCCTCGTCACTACTTCGCCGAGGTTAGGCTCGGAACTTACTCAGTACATGGGGTCGGTTGTACTGATGTTACATCTGCACTTCTTTATATTGTGCAGATTACGCAGCCGGACCCGGAGGACATCATTAGTGGGAGTGTCTTCCAGCTTATCCTAGAGGCTTCAAGGTATACCCGCTGGCAATCGTGGGCCTTGGCGTCTCTTTCATCCCTTCGTCTTTTCTTCTGTCTTGTTTTTTCTCTAGTTTCAAAGATAGCCATGTATTTCGTTTCAGACTTATATTTAGCACTCTTATAGACAGTTCGTGAGTTTGTGACTCCAAGTTTTGGGAAATTTACGCGTCGTTTTTTTATGATTGTCTTTACTTAGCTTCAACTGTATTCATTTCCGCTGTTTTATCGTGAACTGTTTTAGTTTATTCTGTTCAATTGAGGTTATTATGCTAGTTTATCTATATATGTTGTCTTGTCTAGCGGGTTCAACGTTAGACGCCATCACGGTCCGATGGTGGGATTTCGGGGCGTGACAAGTTGGTATCAAAGCACTAGGTCACTTAGGTCTCACAACTGATGGACAACTTGGTATAGTCTGAGGGATTGGTATGGACACGTATGTATTTATCCCCAGAGGCTGCAAAGTTAGGATGACCCCATATTTTTTTTCATCACTGTCGTGCGCTATGAATTCTGAGTACTAATTGAGTTTCTATTCTATTCTCTCGCAAATGAAGAGGACGCGCGCTTCCCTTGGTTTTGCCCAACAACTTTACACTCCTGCTACAGCTCCTACTCAGGGTCGAGGTTGAGGACGAGGCCATGCTAGAGGCTGAGGTCGGGGCCGGGCTCAGCCTAGAGCAGCAGCCCTAGTGGAGGACCCTCAGGTCGAGTCTGACGAGGAGGTCCCAGTTCTGGCAGTCCCAGTTGGACCAGCTCAGGTCTTAGAGGGGTTCATAGCTACCCTAGTGCTTCAGGACGCTCTTGTCCGTGTAGTCGGACTCATGGAGAGTGAAGCAGAAGCGGGTCTTCTTCCTACTACACCAGTCGTCTCTCAGGCTGGGGGAGGTGCCCAGACTCTTATCACCTACGCGCCAGAGCAGCTAGCTCCACAGTTTCAGACTCCGGCACCCCAGCCAGCCGGAGTAGCTTAGTCGGGTATTGCAGCACCGGTAGCAGAGGGAGCAGCTATGTCAGTAGATGCTTTTTGGAGACTGGACAGGTTCACTAAGTTATTCACCATCAGAGGACCCCCAGGATTATTTGGACAACTACCATGAGGTTCTTCGAAATATGGGCATAGTGGAGTCGAACGGGATTGAATTTGCTACCTTTTGGTTATCTGGCGCAGCCAAGAGTTGGTGGAGAGACTATTGCTTAGCCAGACCAGCTAGATCTACACCTTTGTCTTGGACTCAGTTCTCAGAGGTATTTTTGGGGAAGTTCCATCCCATAACTCAGAGAGAGGACCTTCGGAGGCAGTTTGAGCGTCTCCAACAGGGATCTATATCCGTCACTCAGTACGAGACCAGGTTCATCACTCTAGCCCAACATGCTCTTATGATACTTCCCACTGATCGGGAGAGGGTTGAAAGATTTATTGAGGGATTGGTCCGGCCTATCAGACTTTAGATGGCTATAGAGTTAGGTACAAATATATCGTTTCAGGATGCGGTCAATGTGGCCAGGAGGATTGAGATGATTCTATCACAGGGTTGTGGTCAGGGGGCTGATAAGAGGCCCCGTCATTTCGATCGTTTCAGTGGAGCCTCATCTAGGGGCAGGGATTCTTCAGGCAGAGGTCATCCTCCCAGAACTTTTAACTCAGCTCTCCAGGTTTCCCATGGTACTTCAGGTGGTTGCGATTACCAGATGCACTATTCCGATCAGCAGCCTTACAGTGCGCCACTAGCACCTATCAGTGCACCGCCGCTTAAAAATTTCTAGGGTGGTTATCAGGGTCGACAGGGCCAGTTTCAGAGTCAGCAACCACATTAGCAGAGGCCTTATTATACTTGCGGTGGTTTGGGGCATATTTCCAGGTTTTTCCCCCGAGGTTCTGGTGGGTCTCAGCATCAGGGTTCTCGAGCCATGGTATAGGCACCAGGTATTCCACAGCCTGCCCAGCTAGCTAAAGGTGGGTGTAGAGGTGCTAGAGGTGGAGGTAGAGGTCATAGAGGTGGAGCTCAGGCTGCCAGAGGTGGAGGCCAGCCAGCAGCCGGCCGTCCCAGAGATGTGGTTCAGGGAGGTGGGGTCCAGCCCCGATGTTATGCTCTTCCAGCCAGGCCAGAGGCTGAGTCTTCAGATGCAGTCATTACAGGTACTATTCGGGTCTGTGGAAGAGATGCTTCAGTGCTATTTGATCCAGGGTCTATGTATTCGTATGTGTCCTCTTATTTTGCACCATACCTGGTCATGCCTAGTGACCCACCGAGTGTTCTTGTTTATGTATCTACACCAGTGGGTGATTCTATCATGGTCGATCGAGTCAATCGTTCTTGTGTTGTGATGATTAGGGGTCTTGATACACGTGTTGATTTGTTGCTTTTAGGTATGGTCGACTTTGATGTTATATTGGGGATGGACTAGTTATCCCCATATCATGCTATCTTAGATTGCCATGCCAAGACTGTGATCTTAGCCTTACCGGATTTACCCCGTTTGGAGTGGAAAGGAACTCCTGGTCATTCTACCCGCAGTGTTATTTCGTACGTGAAGGCTCGGCGTATGGTCGAGAAGGGGTGTTTGGCCTATTTGGCTTATGTGCACGACTCCAGTGTTGAGGTTCCCTCTATTGATTCGGTACCCGTGGTTCGTGAGTTTCTTGAGGTTTTCCCTTCAGACCTGCTGAGGAAGCCACCAAACAGGGACATTGATTTCTCCATTGGTCTGGCTCCGGGCACCCAGCCCATTTCTATTCTGTCGTATCGCACGGCCCCGCTAGAGATGAAAGAGTTGAAGGAACAGTTCCAAGATTTGTTTGGGTAGGGTTTAATTAGACCCGACGTTTCTCCTTGGGGTGCTCGAGTATTGTTTGTGAAGAAAAAGGATGGTTCGATCAGGATGTGCCTTGATTACCGGCAATTGAACAAGGTTACAATCAATAATAAGTATCCACTATCGAGGATTGATGATTTATTTGATCAACTTCAAGGTGCCAAGGTATTTCCAAATATAGACTTGAGATCTGGCTACCATCAGTTGAGGATTAGGGCATCTGATGTCCCTAACACAACTTTCCTCACTCGGTACGGGCATTATGAGTTTTTGGTCATGTCTTTTGGGTTGACAAATGCTCCAGCAGCTTTCATGGACTTGATGAATCGAGTGTTCAGGCCTTATTTGTACTCGTTCGTGATAGTATTCATTGATGATATATTGATATACTCTCGCAGACAGGAGGAGCACAACCAGCATCTTAGAGTGGCTCTTCAGACTCTGAAGGACAGTCAGCTATATGCAAAATTTTTGAGGTGTGAGTTCTGGTTTAGTAGTTGCATTCCTGGGTCATGTCGTATCAGCAGAGGGCATTCAGGTTCACTCGAAAAAGATTGAGACAATCAAGAACTGTCATAGACCATCATCAACCACAGAGATTCGAAGTTTCTTGGGACTGGCAGGCTGCTATCGTCGGTTCGTGGAGGGGTTCTCATCTATTGCAGCCCCAATGACCAGGTTGACCCAAAAGGGTGCCTAGTTCATATGGTCGGACGAGTGTGAGGCGAGCTTCCAGAGGCTCAAGACAACTCTGACTACGGCACCAGTATTGGTTTTGCCCACAGGTTCAGGGCCTTATACAGTCTATTATGATGCTTCCCGTATTGGGCTTGGTGCAGTATTGATGTAGGATGGAAAGGCCATTGCTTATGCTTTGAGGCAGTTGAATATTCATGAGAAGATCTATCCAGTGAACGATTTGGAGTTGGCACCCATTGTCCACGCATTGAAGATTTGGAGGCACTATCTGTATGGCGTGGCGTGTGAGGTGTTCACGGATCATAAGAGTCTTCAGTACTTGTTCAAGCAAAAGGAGTTTAATTTGAGGCAGAGAAGGTGGTTGGAGTTGTTGAAGGACTATGATATTACCATCTTATATCACCCGGGGAAGGCCAATGTGGTGGCCAACGCTTTGAGTAGGAAGTCAGCTAGTATGGGTAGTCTTGCTTTTATTCCGGTCAGTCCGAGGGTGCTTTCTTTGGATGTTCTGGCTTTGGCCAATCGATTTGTGAGGTTGGATATTTCTGAGCCTAGTCAAGTTTTGGCTTGTACGGTCGCTCGTTCTTCATTATTGGAGCGTATCCGTGATCGGCAATTTGATGATCCCCATTTGTGTGTCCTTAAAGACACGGTGCAGCGCGTAAGTGCCAAGCAGGTGACCTTAGATGATGATGGTGTTTTGAGATTGCAGGGGAGAGTGTGTGTGCCTAATGTTGACGGGATTCGAGAGTTGATTTTAGATGAGGCCCACAATTCCTGGTACTCTATTCATCCGGGCGCCGCAAAGATGTATCAGGATTTGCGGCAGCATTATTGGTGGCATAGAATGAAGAAAGATATTGTGGCATATGTGGCGCGGTGTTTGAATTGTCAACAGGTTAAGTATGAGCATCAGAGGCATGTGGTTTATTTCAGAGGATTGAGCTTCCCGAGTGGAAGTGGGAGAGGATCACTGTGGACTTCATTACTGGACTTCCGTTGACCGGAAGAAGTTTGATACAGTGTGGGTCATTGTTGATAGGCTGACCAAGTCAGCGCATTTCATTCCTGTGGCAGTTTCCTATTCATCCGAGAGATTAGCTGAGATCTATATCCGGGAGATTGTTCGCAATCATGGTGTGCCAGTATCTATCAGTTCGGACCGGGGCACGCAGTTTACCTCGCGTTTCTGAAAGGCAGTTCAGCGAGAGTTAGGCACCTAAGTGGAGTTTAGCATAGCATTTCATCCTCAGACGGATGGACAGTCTATGCAGACTATTCAGATATCGGAGGATATGCTCCAAGCTTGTGTTCTTGACTTTGGAGGATCATGGGATAAGTTCTTGCCTTTAGCAGAGTTCGCCTACAACAACATCTACCAGTTGAGTATCCAGATGGCTCCTTACGAGGCTTTATATGGTAGGCGGTGTCGATCTCCGATTGGATGGTTTGAGCCGAGAGAGGCTCAGTTGTTGGGTATTGATTTGGTTCAGGAGTCCTTGGACAAGGTCATAATCATTCAGGATAGGCTTTGCACAGCTCAGTCCAGGCAAAAGAGTTATACAGATCGTAAGGTTCGAGATGTGGCTTTCATGGCTGGAGAGCAAGTATTGCTCCGAGTGTCGCCTATGAAGGGCGTGATGAGATTTGGGAAGAAGGTCAATCTTAGCCCAAGGTTCATTGGTCCGTTTGAGATTCTTGATCGAGTGGGAGAGGTGTCTTATAGACTTGCATTGCCGCCTAGCTTATCAGCCGTACATCCAGTTTTTCATGTGTCCATGCTTCGGAGGTATCACAGCGATCCATACCACGTGTTAGATTTGAGCACTGTCCCATTGGACAAGGACTTATCTTATGAGGAGGAGCTGGTGGCTGCTCTAGACCGGCAGGTTCGTCAGTTGAGATCCAAGAGTTTATCTTCTGTTCGTGTTTAGTGGAGCAGTAAGCCTCCTGAGGCATCGACCTGGAAGTTCGAGCCCGATATGCGGAGTCGTTACTCTCATTTATTCCCCGACCTGGAAGGGTTGCCTCGATTTGCTTGCGCAGTCCGGGCGCGTAGCCGGAAAGATTAAAAATGAAATTCTGTGAAAACTGATAAGATTTGATATTAAAATGAATAAATTTGACTTCGGTCACATTTTGGGTAAACAGACCCGGACCCGTGATTTGATGGACTTGGAGGGTCCGTAGGAAAATATGGGACTTGAGCGTATGCCCGGAATCGAATTCCGAGGTCCCAAGCCCGAGAAATGAATTATTGAGTAAAATTGTTTTTCTAAAATTTATGAAGAAAAGTAAAATGAAAACTGGTTAGAATGTGTTGGTATCGGGCCTGTATTTTGGTTCTGGTGCCCGGTACAGGTCTTATATGTGGTTTAAGATTTTTCTGTGAAGTTTGGTTGAAATTGGACGTCGTTTGACGTGTTTCGGACTTAAAACTCTAAATTTGAAAGTTTATGAAATTGGAAGAAAGACTAGTGATTTTGAGGTTTGATTCGTTGTTTTTGATGTGATTTTGGTGATTTGATCACGCAGTTAAATTTGTAGGATGTTGTGTGAGTTATCTATGAAATTTGGCATCATTCCGAGTTGTATAGGTCAGCTCGGCACGTTGTTAGCAAAATCTAGAAAACTTAAAGTTCCTAAGTTTGGTTCTTGAGGTTTGGGGGTGTGATTTTTTTAGTGTTGTTTTGGGTGTTCCGAAGGCTCGAGCGAGTCCCTATTATGATTTGGGACTCGCTGATATATTTGGACTAAGGCTCGGGTGGGCCCAGGTGCCTTCCGGGCACCTAACGGGGCTAAAAACCAGCAATCACAGCTGCTGGTGCACTTGCTCTGGTGTGACCGCAAGTGCGGTTGCCCAGCATTGCAGGTGCAGGACCGCTCCTGCAGTCCCCAGCATCGCAGGTGCGATCACCCAAGGCCTGGACAATAATCACAGGTGCGGAAACCTTCACGCAGGTGCGAGACCGCAGGTGGGAGTGCGGAGTCCCTAGCCCATTTTCGGAGGTGCGAGATTCTTCTCGCAGGTGCAAGACCGCAGGTGCGGTCCCCAGAGCCGCATGTGCGAGATCACTGTTCAGGCAGTGTATTTTAAATACTGGTTTCAAACCCATTTTTCTCAATTCCTTCTTCTTCCTTGGACGATTTTCCTCCATTTTTAAGAGCTATCAACCAGGTCTTCTAAGGTAAGTGAACTTTAACCGGAAATTAGTTTCATGCATGCATCCTAGCTTAATTAATTACATAAATTAGTGCAAAAATTCAAGAAATTGGGTAGTAACCTAGAACTTGTGATCATTTGAGAATTTTCTGTGAATTGGCCATGAAATCAAGTAAGACTCGTATATTAATGATCCTTAGGCTTTGGGTGAGTGTTCCCTTCGAGAATTATAAGAATTCGAGCGAGCGGGCCCGGGATCGAATTTTGATAATTTTGGAAGAATGCTAGGAAATGGATAATTAGGCTATGTCATTGAATCCTTATTGATATACTTGAGTTGATTATGTCTAGATAATACCATTCCGGATTTGAATTCTAAAGGAAAGGCGGTGTTAGACGGTTGATTGCTATACATTGGACCCGAGGTAAGTGTTTGGTCTAACCTTAGCTTGAGGGAATAGGAGTTGAGTATTATTTACTATTTGCAAATTGTCAAATATGATGTATAGGCATGGTGACGAGTATCTATACATTGGTGTCTAGCATGACCGTGAATCCCTATATTGCGAATATTCTGACTTTGTTGTACTTTCCTTGCTTAATTGATGATTTCTATATATTGTAAAGAGCATGTGAAGGGAATTGTAATGTTTAAAAATCTATTGGAGCATTGGCTCAAATTGTAAAGAGAGTGATTAAGATATATGAGATAATTACATCTTTGGAGCATTGACTCAAACTGTAAAACGAATGAATAAGATATATGAGATAATTACATCTTTTGGAGCATTGGCTCAAATTGTAAAGAGAGTGATTAAGATATATGAGATAATTACATCTTTTGGAGCATTGGCTCAAATTGTAAAACGAATGATGAAGAGATATGAGAGAATTGAATCCTTTGGAGCATTGGCTCAAGTAATAGAGTAAATCATGGAATGAAAGTGAAAGAAAGAGAAAGAGTTACTAAAATATACCCTTGTCGGGTAATCGTTGTATCGTTCCCTTGCCGGGATTAAATTGTTTAATTGATGTTCCCTTGCCGGGATTAAATTTTCTAATTGATTTTCCCTTGCCGGGATTTAATTTTTTAGTTGATGTTCCCTTGCCGGGATTTCTATTTTAACTTTGTTTATTTTCCTTGCCCTTGTTTGTGATTGCTGTTTGGATGAGGAAGAGTGTTAAACTACGAAGGGTGATGCCGTGCCATATTTATATTGTTTATGCATGAGGGGACATTCCGTGCCATGTTTATGTTGTTTATGCACGAGGGGACATTCCCGTGCCATGTTTATATTTTTTATCCACGAGGGGACATTCCGTGCTGTGTTTATATTATTATGCACGAGGGGACATGTTGTGCCGTATCTTTCACTGTTTAATTGTGTTGTCAATTCCCGTTATTATTCCTAGATATGTTAGACTGTTATTTTCGTTTCCTTCTTTTTTTCAGTATTTGCTACCCCTTACCCCCAGCATGTGTATTCTTGTTTAGTTTCTGCTATACTATTGAACTGCACAGGTACATTTTGTTGTTGTGTCCTAGCCTCGTCACTACTTCGCCGAGGTTAGGCTCGGCACTTCCTCAGTACATGGGGTCGGTTGTACTGATACTAGACCTGCACTTCTTTATGTTGTGCAGATTACGCAGCCGGACTCGGAGGATATCATTAGTGAGAGTGTCTTCCACCTTATCCTAGAGGCTTCAAGGTATACCCACTGGCGATCGTGGGCCTTGGCGTCTCTTCCATCCCTTTGTCTTCGCTTCTGTCTTATTTTTCCTCTAGTTTTAGACACAGTCATGTATTTCCTTTTAGACTTGTATTTAGCACTCTTATAGACAGTTCGTGAGTTTGAGACTTCAGGTTTTGGGAAATTTACGCGTCGTTGTTTTATGATTGTCTTTACTTAGCTTAAACTATATTTATTTCCGCTGTTTAATTGTGAACTATTTTAGTTTATTCTTTTAAATTGAGGTTATTATGCTAGTTTAGCTATATATGTTGTCTTGTCTAGCGGGTTCAACGTTACACGCCATCACGTCCCGATGGTGGGATTTCGGGGCGTGACAATGAATATCAAATTTCACACTCCTGTACTGGTATACGTGACATGCTAAGGTGTATACATGTGCAAAGTGTGCTATCATAGCTCAAACTGGGCAATTGCATGACCAAAGTAGCAATTAACCTCTGTGTAACCTCAAACATGGTTCAAATTTCTCACGGCATGGATATAGATAGAACAAACATCACACCATGATGCTTTGCAACCAATTTAAGGAATATCATAGCCTCAGCATTACCCCCAGCATGAATAATACTCGGGTGCAAGCACATAGCTCAACCCCACACATGTGCGTCATCCATAGCACCTAGCTATGACAAATAACTCAGTCAACTAGTGACTTAACCCAGTTTAGGTAAGATGCTTACCTCAATCAAGCTAAATCAGTACTCTAAGAAACCCTTCCGGCGTGAATCAACTTCACTTGAATCCAGACAAATTAACTTAATATCCTCAACATAAGCCATAGAAAATAGTTTCAAATAATGAAGCTAAGATCTTGAATCAATTATGCAAAGTCAACCAAAAAATTCAACCCGGGCTTGCACCTCGGAACCTGATAAAACTCACAAATTCCAAACATCCATTCCGATGAGTCCAAATATACGTGTTTCATCCAAATCCGACCCCAAATGGATCCTCAAATCGTCAATTTTTACTTTAGAATTTTTTTACTAAAATCCTCAATTTCTTCACTTAGATTCATCAATCAAACGCTATATTAAAGGTCATAATCATGAATAATGAACAGATCTGAGTCAAAAATACCTACTCCAATCCAAATCGTGAAAATTGCCTCTAAAATTAACAAAATTTGAGCTCTATATCTCAAAATGTGATAAAACAACCAAAATCCCCGAAATAGAGTACTTAAATGATCTTCCCAGGCATACACAACACGATTACGGGGCCCTAATCTCCATCACGAAGACCAAAAACTCACCAGCCCAAAAAATAGCTTCACGTTCATATCTACACCAACGCAAATGCGGTGAAGAACCTTCCTCAGCATATGCAGAATGCATCTTGAACCACGTGAATGTGTGAACAAACCCCTCACAGCTCCCACATATTTCGTGAACGCGGAGCCCCACCACTAACGCGTAGAAGGTCAATTGCCCAGCCCACTCTAACCTTCCACGAATGCGACTTCCTTGTCGCAATCACAACGAAAGAAACTAGACCTCAGTAATACGAACCTACTTGAGGCCTCAAATCACACCAACCAATCCCATATTATAACACGGACCTACTCGAGGCCTCAAATCACACTAAACTATACCAAAATTACGGATCGCGTTTCAATTCAAGCCTAAGGAACTAATCCAAATATCCAAATTCAAACCTTACACCGAACAAGAGTAAACAACTCGGAATGACCTTAAATTTTGCACGCTAATCCAAAATGGCACAACATACCTATTCCAACTCCCTGAACCACATTTCAAATCCGATATCAATAAAGCCAACTTCCTGTCAAACCTATAAACTTTACAAACTTTCAACTTTCTATTTTTCGCCAATTTAAACCAAAATAACCTAGGAACCTCCAAACTTAAATCCTGACATAGGCCTAAGTCAAAAATCACAATAAGAAGCTATATGACCCATCAAGAAACCATTCCGAGATCGTCTACATAAAAGACAAACTCCGATCAACTCTTAAAACCTAAGTATCCAACCTTGAGACTAAGTGTCCCAATTCAATCCAAAACTTTTTCAAGACCAAAACAACCACCCCACGTGTCACATAACCATAAGTACACATATGTAAAGTATCGAAAAGGGGAAACGAGGCTAAAATACTCAAAACGACCGGCCAAAAGCTGTCTTCAGAGTATCTGAAGCCCGGATCTTCAATTGATGGTACACTGATCTCAAATCAATTTTTGAGAATACCCTAGCACCCTGAAGCTAATAAAAAAAATCATCAATACGCGGTAGTGGGTACTTGTTCTTGATAGTAACCTTGTTCTACTTCCTGTAGTCAAGGCATATCCTCATGGAATCATCTTTCTTCTTCACAAAGAGTATCGGTGCACCCCAAGGTGACTCACTAGGCCGGATGAAACCCTTATCAAGCAACACTTATAACTGTTCCTTCAACTCTACTTGTGCCACGCGATACAGTGGAATAGAGATGGGATGAGTTCCCTGTACTAAATCAATATAATAATTAATGTTCTTGTGGGTGGAATGTCTGGCAAGTCTGCAAGTAACACATCTAGATACTCCCTCACTACTAGGATTGACTCAACAGTAATATTATCACCGCTAACATCTCTCATGAAGGACAAATACGCCAAACTCCCCTTCATAACCATTCACTGAGTACTCAAATACCTAATCACTCTACTAGGAGTTTTACCAAGAGAACCTCTATCCTCTACACTAGGCAAACCCATCATCGCCAACATTATGGTCTTAACCTGATAATTAAGAATAATATGGTATAGAGATAGCCAATCCATACCCAAAATCACTACCAATCATACTAGAGATAGTATGATTGGAAAAAAACCAAACCATACCAAGAACAACCTCAATATCTACTATATCCAGCATACCAATAATAACCGCAAAATCCACCAGATCCATGGACAAGATCCATGTCCAGGGAAGATCCATCCCTAAATTAAATCAATCGCGCTCACTGGGGATATGTGCAGATTTCGAAGAGGGTCCTTCAGCCTAAGCGCTATAAACCGCACGATCAACTCACGTGCTATAGTATCAATATCTAGATGTAGATTTGAGCCAGCTGCTCGGAAGAATACATAGTCATCACAGGAATTAAATGAGATGACTTCTTCAGCCTATCCACAATTACCCAAACTGCATTAAACCTCCACTGAGTCTGTGGGAGTCCAACAATGAAATCCATAGTGGTCCGCTCCCATTTCCACTCCGGAGTCTCTAACTTCTTAAGCAACCCACTCGGCCGTTGATGCTCATACTTCACATGCTGGCATGTTAGGCACCGAGCCACATACTCCACTATGTCCTTCTTCATCCTCCTCCACCAGTAATGCTGCCTCAAGTCCTGATACATCTTTGCAGCACCCGGATGAATTGAGTACCGCGAGCTATGAGCCTCCTGAATAAGCAACTCATGCAAACAATCTACATTGGGCACACATAGCCTACCCTGCATACTCAATGCACCATCATCCTTAATAGTGACCTCCTTAGCATCACCGTGCTAGATCGTGTCCCTAAGGACAAGCAGATGGGGGTCATCATACCGACGCTCCCTGATATGATCAAAAAGAGAAGGTCGAGAGACCACACAAGACAATACCCGACTCGACTCAAAGATATCCAATCTCATAAACTGGCTGGCTAAGGCCTAAACATCCAATGCTAGTGGCCTCTGTGCAGGTGGAAGATACGCTAAAATCCCCAAACTCTCCACCCGACGACTTAAAGCATCGACCACCACATTGGACTTAACGGGGTGGTACCAAATGGTGATATCATAGTCCTTAAGTATCCCTAACCACCTACGCTGACGCAACTTAAGATCATTTTTATTGAACAGATGCTGCAAACTCCGATGATCGGTGTAAATATCACAAGGAACACGGTAAAAATAGTGCCGCCAAATCTTTAGGGCATGAAAAATAGCTGCTAACTCAAGGTCATGGACATGATAGTTCTTCTCATGCACCTTCAGCTGTCGGGACACGTAGTCAATCACCCTACCGTCCTGCACTAACAACACGCCAAGGCCAAACCACGATGCATCACAATTTACCGTGTAGGACCCCGAACTTGTAGGCAATACCAATATTGGGGCTATAGTAAAATATGTCTTGATCTTCTGAAAGCTCCCCTTGCACTCCTTTGTCCACCTGAACAGGGCACCCTTCTAGGTCAGCCTAGTTATAGGCGCTGCAATAGATCATAATTCATCTACAAAACAACGGTAATACCCCGCTAAACAAAGAAAACTACGAATCTTCGTACCTGATGACGGTCTCGGCCAACTCTGCACCGCTTCCACCTTTTTTGGATTTACCTTGATCCCATCACTCAATAATACATGAATAAGAATGTCACCGAGTCTAGCCAAAACTCACACTTTGAAAAATATTCATGCAACTTTTTTTCTCTCAATATCTGAAGCACAATCCTCAGGTGCTGCTCATGATCCTCTTGGGTCCGGGATTACACTAGAATGTCGTCAATAAATACAATGAAGAAGGAGTCAATGTAAGGCTGGAACACACTGTGCATCAAATGCATAAACACTGCTGGGGCATTGATCAGCAAAAAGACATAACAATAAATTCATAGTGACCATATCAGTTTCTGAAAGCAGTCTTCGGGATATTTGGCTCCCGAATCTTCAATTGATGATAGCCTGAACGTAAGTCAATCTTGAAAAACACCTTGACACCCTGTAACTGATCAAATAAGTCATCAATACGAGGCAATGGATATATGTTCTGCAATGTAACTTTGTTCAGGTGGTGATAATCAACACACATATGCATAGAACCATTTTTTTTCTTCACAAACATGATTGGAGCACACCAAGGTGACACACTAGGCCAAATGAAGCCGTTATCAAGCAACTCATTCAACTGCTCCTTCAACTCAAGAGGATCCATATGGTATGCAGGAATATAGATGGAAGAGTGCCCGGCAACAAACAAATGCCGAAATCAATCTCTGTCGGGCAGCATGCCAGGAAAATCAGTTGGAAACGCATTTGGGAAGTCCCTCACTACTGGGACTGACTCAACTATAGGGGCATGAATACTGACATCTCTCACATAAGCTAAATATGCATCACACCTGTTGATACCCAATTTTTCCCAAATTATTTTCAAACTTGCATATATACCTTCAAAATCACTCTTTACAGCAGCTGGTATTTTCCCATAATGTTTCGTATTTTTACCAAATTATTTTCATGTTTATTTAATACTTTATATTCTATAATTATTCATAAATGATGTTACAAATAATTTCAAATCGCTTTTTTGCTCAGTATGTTATTCGTATCCTATTTAACTCCCTTAGGACTTAATCATGTCAGAAATTAGCCAATATTGGCATTATTTAGCTAATCTCAGCAATTTTTGCAATAATAGCACAAATGTAAATTTATACCATTTTAAAATCAATAAACGATCATTTATATTTTTATATATTAGTTAATCGCCTTAATTTCATTTATTTGGTCTTAATTCCATTTTTACATAATTACTAGTCATTTTATTAATTAAATGTTTTTTTTAATTGGGTATTAAACGTTTAGCCCTATTTATTTAAATTATACCTAACTCTAAAAACCCAATACCCAACCCACATGTAACCCATAAATACCCAACCCAGTCCTTTAATTAACCCGGCCCAACCCCCTAATTAATCTGATTCGTTGATCAAATTGGATCAATGACCCAGATTCTACCTTCCTAAATTAATTAAAACGACCCCCCTCACCAACCCCTCATTTATGTCGAGACCTTTCCTCTCTCTCTATCTCTCTCTATCTCTCTCTACGACTCTCTAGAAGTCTCCTTGACTTCGTCTTCTTCTTGTCTTCTTCTCCGGTGGATTCTCACTAGTACCTTGGTCCTTCATCACCTCCTGGCTATCTACCTGCCTCTCACCTGCTCAGTGATACCCTGAGTTCTTCAGACGAACTTGGAACGGTTCACTCACCTCCTATAGGTCTCTTGCCATGTTTCGGCCACTCCCCCGGCCGTTTGAGTAAGTTTGCAGTACTCCTAGCATGAATCGAGGTCACTCACGAGGTTTGCCCTCTTTTCTAGGGTCCCACGAAACCCTAGTTCTCTGTATCTTTGGGTTTTCTTTAAGATCTGTCTTATATTTACCATGCTATGAAGTTTCTTCTTGTTTTTCTCTGGAAAATTTTGTTTAAAACGATTTCGAAAACTAGGGTTTCTATACCCTGTTCTCAAAGCAGTTTCCTTTTGATTTATTTTGATATCCATGCTATGTTTAAGTTATTATCTCTTGATTTTGTGTTATCTGAACTGTTATCGATGAAACCCTAGTGTTTTGGGTTGATCTTTACTATTTGACTATGTGTTCGTGTGTTCTTTGGGACTCCTGCTTTGATTTATTGTTATAATCTCTAGTTTCTATTGTTCTACGAGCATCTCCCTATGTTAATAAGTGATTACTTTTTGAATGCTTGATAATTCCGATCTTTACCTTACTGACTATTTACTTGTTGATTTATATTGATCATTTTGTGTGAAAATCCCATGCTTGTGATGTTTTCCTTAAAATACATGATCTCGTTATTCCTTCTATAAGTATGTACCAATTTTTGAATTATTTCTATATTTATGTGATGCTTTCCTTAATTACTTTGGATTCTCTGTGATTACAATTGAATCCGAGATCCACTTGATTGATTTTCAAACTGATGCCCTATTTTTACTTTATAAGTACACGGTTAGTTCAACTTACCTTAATTATACACTATGTATTTGGCCTTGCTTGTGCACTATGTGAATGTTTCTGCCCTAATCAATTTTATTATACTGTTCTTCTTTCCTTATTCTGCCTTGACTATACCATTTGAACTAGACTCCTTAATTGAAGGAGTCCAGTTCGTCTTAATTGGTGTTGATTGATTGTTATTTCCATAATTAGCCTATGCACTAATCGTTTTCAAAACTATATAAAGGCATGTCTTCCCTCTTCACACAAACACTGAAATTCACACACAAACTGATATTTAGAGCACTGACACACACACATTACTCTGAACTTTTTTGTGCTTTCATACACTTCTTATATCTATTTTTTTTGACAACTCAGTCGGCTGAAAGCCAAGACTGAGTAACCTCTATTGCTTTTGTGCTCCTGCATACTACTATCCTACTGTTTCCCTCTCATTTTGCATACTGTTGTTCTACTGCTGCTCTCCTTGTTCTGCATACTGCTGTTGTTGCTCTATCTTTTGCACTTTGCTAGTCTCTATCATTCAACTGGTATGTTTCTGATTTAGTTTTATAGCATCCAAATACAATATTCTCCAGTTTTTGTTTATTTACTTATCGTTCCTTATGCGCTTCATCTTATGGTTCTATTGTATACCATGTAATTAGCATGGCCTTATGGTGTCCCTCTCCATTTGCTATTCTGCTTTTCCCATGTGATTCTCTAGAACTGCTTAAGTCCTCTGTAATTAGCATGCCCCATTTACTATTTTTCCTTTCTCTTAAGTTTGATATGTCTCCAGCATGCTTATGTGTTCACAGGTTGATATTTCTTGCCTTGACTTGATTGTGGTTACTTGTTGTCACTTTCTGTTTAACTCTACATGCTATAAATCTACCTATCCTGCTAATTGAATATTATGCAGTCCTAACCCTATTAATTTATGCTATTATGTGACAACTATTTGGTAATTATGTCATAACTATAATTCTGCCTCACTCTAATGTTATCTGTCCTCAATCCCTTACCCCTGTTTGTGTTTGCTCTTTCATGAGTCCTTTGCCTATTGGTTACAGTTGTACTGCTTCTCTTTTAAAACTCTTTTACTACTGTTCTTAAAGTTATTTCTCAGAATGTTGCTATTTTAAAAACTACTCTTTTCAAACTCCAATTCTCTTTTAAAACTCCAAGAACTTCCCACTACTCTTAGATTCTAGGTTATGCCCCCTTCCTTTGAGCACTGCCTTGGGGACCTCTGAGTACCCATTAAACTCTAACACACAAGTCTGACCTTCTACACTGCACTTACTAATCCTTGGCTAGGGGACCTGGGTGTGAGCACTGTCCAGGATCGTTTGAGGTCCTTAGAGACTATGACACACTTGGGTTGAAAGGTCATGGCATATGGCATGTTGGATCTGGTACTTTGGGCCTACTTTCATGCTCTCTATAGTATAGCTTCTTGATTTCCCTTTATTCAGTTGTGTAATTCATTATTCTTGGCCTGTAATAATCGGTAAACGAATATTTAGGGCTAGATACTTATGGGTAGAAATCATAGTCATAGGATTTATTTACCTGAGTGTGCAATAGTATCATGTTTAGGACATGCATACCATGCATTAGAAGCCATGTTTAAGTTCTTTAGATATCATGTTCTCTAAGAATTTACGTTCAGCATATTTGTTCCAAGTTATATTATGTCGAACACCTAGTCAGTATGTATTAAATATAGGAAACTCGCTAAAATCGTGTTAAATAGTTTAAACGTTTTCTGCAAAGTATTGTCCTTTATGTATTTAACATCAGAGTTAAATATGTATTTCACTCTTTAAAATGAATAATCAGTATTACGAACGCCTAGACAAACTTTAGGTCTAATATTCATTAAGAGCAAAATTGGTCGTTCTATGTCTGGCTTGTATTAAAAGTGATCTTTAGAATTAATCAACCCTTAGAACTTTGTTGTTTGTCATTGTTTTCACTCCTGCTTTGCCTAGCAGCTAATGGATTTTTCAACAATTATTCCTTCTGCAAAATCATTCTGTTCGAATCCTTGCTCTGTTTTTTAGAACTACTGGTTTTCTGAAATAGTTTACTCATTCTCCTTTTCACTAAAGTTTTCTTTCTTAAACTACTGATTGCTACTCTGCTTCAAACTGCTTAATCTTTTAAATCACTTCCCCCTTTGGATCACTCTGTTATTTTTAAGATCATGCTTTACTGGTCTCTCTGAAGCTTCCTATTTACTTTTGACTAGGGACTTCACTAAACTGATGTGTATTTTTAATTCCTGCCCCAGTCATTAAATCACTGGAATTTTTAAAATCAATCATTCTCTTTTCAAAACTATTCTGTCCTTTTAAACTCCCTACTTCATTATTGAATTTCAAGAAACCCCCCAAAACTCCTGAAAGCTGCTGTTTTTTTCAAAACTCGGAATCCCTATTTTAAATCCTGATTTTGAGACCTTCTTTATGTTTAAGACATACTATTTACGTGCTTTAATTGCGGAAGGGTACTTTAGCCATATGTTTGTTATGTGTATCCCATATGTGTATGTTTTAATTGTTTTTCTACTTGTCGCTTAGAATTTTATCCTTTAAATCTAGGGGTTCAACCTAGTACTCACCTTGTAGGATTTAGTAGTCCTAAACACCCCCCCCCCCAAGACTTATAGGATGGGACGGGTAATACCACGCATTAAGTTTTCGTGACCAACATACGCTTTTTTAAATAACCTCTACGAGGTGGGAAGGGTACAATAAGGATATGATGACTGGTGCGCTAATACCACGTGTATCCCCTCTTCGAGGAGTGATTACCGGGTATTTCATTGATGTGATCCGTATTACTTTAAACCTAGTATAATTCTTTTCAAATGTTTTTACTATAATATTTCCCAAAACCATTAAGGAATTTCATACTTGTTTGAAATCCCCTTTTATATGAACCTTACTTGCTATTTGTTTACTGTTCAAATTCACAGAACTTCTTGGCTGGGACCCATAGCTGTGGATCTTGAGGGGTGCCTAATACCTTCCCCTTAGGATAACTTCAAGACCTTACGCAATCTCTGGTAATGCAAATAAGTTCATGAGTTATCTACTCTAGGTGACCTAACGCACCACAAAATCGTTAGGTGGCGACTCTTCCTTAAATCTCTTCCTTTAAGGATTTGTCCAGAATGTCATAAACCCGATCTCTCTGCACCTGACCCCTTCGAGGAAAAAGGGGGGCGCGACAGCATGGCGACTCTACTGGGGATATTGTCTAGGCTTACACCATTACAGGTTGTCTTGTGAATTTGGACCTTTCAATTTCTGTTTAAATGTTTATGCCCTTTCCTATTCCCGTTATATGTTGTTAACTGCTTAATTTCGCAAGTATTTATTTCTCTTGAACATAACTGACGTCTCTTCATGTTTTCTTTGTAACTGCTTTCAACTATAACTATTGTATTTCCTTTCTTTATCGCTTTCCAATGTGAAAATACATGCCTACTTGTTTAAATGTTATTTATTGCATATCATGCTCCGCATTCATATTCCACTCATGCCAAGCAAAATCCTATAGCAACGCTTACAATGAGTGGTTGCGCTATTCCAATATTACCAACCCCTAAATTCGGAAAGGCGTATTTGAGGTAAAACTAGTCGATCAGCGGTGCAGTCGACAGTTCCGGGCCTTCCCCCTTGAGTTGTCCGCTCAAGGGTACCGGTCTAAAACCCCATAGAAACCTTACTCTATTGTATATTTCATGCATCATGGTCAAACCTAGCCAAGCTAACGGGTTGTCCGCACAACAGCCTTTAGGATAGCCTTATCCAAAGTCCATTAGGTTTCCCTGGAACCCAAACAGACGCCTTCACGTTCTGTGCATTTATTTGGAGAATTAAATGCTCATGCTAATTATTGATGTTAAATAGTTGAGTCTGGTGGGGGTAAGTGCCTAACCTGTTTATTTTGAAAAAATGAGGCACGAGGTCCCCAGATTCGGCATGGTCGCCAATATCCACCCCAAACTACTAAACTGGTGGGAGGATCTTTACTCCAGTGACAGAACAGTTATCAGAAAGCACTTGGGCAACCTGCCTTCTCTTCTAGACATTCATCCTAACAACATGATGATAGAAGCTGCTACCCTGTTCTAGGACTGTGAGCGGTCGCTCTTTCGCCTTGAAACAATGAGATGACACCATTGCTAGAGGAAATATTAGGGTCAGCCGGTTTAGCTTGGGAGTCTCCAGGGTTATTGATGCCTGAAAACCGTAAAGGCCGAGGTTTTCTCAAGATGATGGGGCTAAAGAAACATCTACAAATGGTCTGGTTGGAAAACTCGTACATCCCTTTTGGCTATTTGTACAAGAGGCACGGTCGTAGCCAGTCTTACCGCACTTATCAGGAAGAGTTCGCCCTTACTTATCTAGGGCACATTCACTGCCGGGTATTCATCTTTATAGTATGCCTCTTGGGTCTAATGGTGTTCCAAAGAAAGAAAGAACCTACACCAGGTTGGCTATGGTCACCAAGACTCTGATGGAAGGGGTTGACAAGAAGGACTTCAGTATCGTGCCGATGATCATTGTTTATATGTACTGAGCCTTGGGAAAGTATCAACGAGGGGAAAAACATTTTGAGGGATGCAATCTGTTACTCCAGCTGTGGCTCACTGAGCATTTGCAAAAGGGTGACTACCGCCAGGACATCCGTAGGAGAGTTTGGGATGATCATATTGCTTTCCATCATCCAAAGCATACGAACTACATCCCCGACATGTTTGCTCAGCCAGAAAATGCCGATGGATGGGCTGAGTTGCTAGGGAACTTGACCGAGGATCATATTCAGTGGATGTTTGAGTGGTTCCCAACAGACGGGTTCATCATTCGAACTCGAGAACCCCTATTTCTGTTATTGTCTGGTCTAAGAGGGACATATCATTACGTCCCTATCCAAGTCATGAGGCAGGAAGGAAGGAAGCAAGTGGTACCGAGGGTCGAAAATATGATTCATATCAGGGATGATTTCCAAAACAACGGCACCCCTAATAAGTGTCAAGCTCAGCATTTGTGGCACTGCAAGGTCCGGTTAGAAAAGACACTATTGAACCTGACAGATATCCTGCTGGTTACTCTCCTTATTATCTGGGATGGTTGGAGGATAACCGGGATGGAAGTATCGAGCAAGGGTTTGCTCAAGGCCACAGGGTCATAGATGAGAAGGTCGAGGCAACGACTAGACTCAACCAATTGCGCAAGAGGCTCCGTGATTCTGAAGAAGATCATCACAAAATACACGAGGCAAACAAGAAGTTGATAGAGGAATAGAAAGACACTGCCATCACCTCCACCCAGAGGCTAGGACACTTGGAGCGAGGCGTAGTCGACTTAGAGGAGAAGTTCATTAGGAGGATCGAGACCTGTCATAAGACCGAGGGAGCTGAAGGAGGAATTCTAGCCAGGACCTACTTGCTGCTGGGACTCTGCGAGATAGGGACGCTGGTCAAGGCAAGCAGAGATGCCAAGTCTGGGGAAGGTCCTTCTAGGACCAAGTAGTTAGGATTGTCTTTACTTTGCCTTCTGATGTAATAAGGCCCCTAGCCATTTGTGACATTTTATATTTTTCGCATTTTTAGTGTCGTGTTGGATTTGTCTATTTTACTATCAATAAAATGAGGCATTTAGCATCTTAAATTCTCCAAATCAATTTGTCGCTAGGCCTACCTCGGGCACAAAAAGGTCCCCAACTTAGGACGCGCTTTACATTCCGCCTTATGTGTTTAAATACTGAAATATTGTTTATTTTTTTATGATCCTCACTAACTTCATTACTTTTTTGTTTTTTTTTTTTTTTTTTTTTTTTTTTTTTTTTTTTTTTTTTTTTTTTTTTTTTTTTTTTTTGTTTTTTTTATTTATTATTCCCTTCCCCAAAGGTTAGTTCGTACATTCTGGCATCATCCGCCTACCTCACAAGATCAAAGGGCCCTTCTCCTACTTCTCATTCTAGTCCTCCCAAAGGAAAAAGCAAGGGTAAAACTAGAATGGCAGAAGCAAGCGGCGTCAGGAAAGACCACAGGGATGAACAGGTTGAGATCTTCGATGGTTGGGGTATTCAGGTTCTGCAAGAGGGTATGTCTCCACTGGAGAGGAAGCTGCTAAAGTTCCAAGAGGAACTCGACCAAGTCAAGAATTTGGCTCACCTATCACTTTCCCTCAATGTTCCAGATGCCCACTTCCCAAATACTCAAAACCCACTTTACCAAAAAACACCCCTAAACAACCGAATCACCCCAAAGACCCAGTCCCGCAAGCACAATGCAATGCATGTTACCATAACACTCCACCTCTCCAGGAACAGACAAAAGACCACTTCCAAGCTTACAATTATCCCATTTATGTGAAAACTGTGGCTCATTCCACACCACATACCCCTGAATCTGACGAGACGGATAGGCTCATCGGGATTTGGCCGAGGAACCAAAGAAGTTGACCAATTGAGTTTAGGGCGTCGAAGGAGTTAGAGGGATTGAATGATTGAATGAAGATCTTTGCATATAGTCTGATGTCGAACTGCCTGAGGGGTACAAACCTCCTAAGTTTGGGATGTTCGATGGTACTGGTGATCCAAGAGTCCACTTGAGAACTTACTGTGATAAATTGGTTGGCATGGGAAAAGATGAAATAATCCACATGAAACTCTTCATGACGAGTTTGAAAGGAGATGCACTATCTTGGTACATCGGCCAGGATCCAAAGAAATGGACTAACTGGGTAAGCATGGGAACAGACTTCATGGATCGATTCAGGTTCAACACGGAGACTACTCCGGATATATTCTACATCCAGAATTTGAAGAAGAAGCGAAAGGAAACCTTTCGCGAGTATGCTACTCGTTGGAGGTCAGAAGCTGCCAAGGTTAGGCTCGCCTTAGAAGAGGAACAAATGAAGAAGTTCTTTGTACGAGCTCAGGATCCTCAATATTACGAACGGCTGATGATGGACGAAGGTCATAATTTCTCTGACATCATCAAATTGGGAGAGCGAATCGAAGAAGGCATCAAATGCGGTATGGTAACCAACTTTGAAGCTTTACAGACTACAAATAAAGTTCTATAGTCTGGTGGTGTGTCTAGAGAGAAAGATGTGGGAGCCGTGATGGTTTCACAACAAGCCAAGTCCCCACCCAAATACCGAGTATATCCAACACCCTCACTCACATACCAACCATCTCCAAATTACCAAGCACCCTCACCCACATATCAAGCTCCACCACCCACATATCAGCCTACCTCACCCAAATACTCACAATCAGCTCCCGTTTACAACGCCTACAATTCCCAACCTTCTCACTACTGATCACTACCTACTCGCCAAAAATTCCCAAGACCTCGCCCTAATTTTGACCGTATCCCTCCAAAATAGTATATTGTCATAGCCGAGCCCATTGATCAACTATATGAAAGACTCAAAGCCGCCGGCTACGTCACACCCATTCCTGCTGCCACCCCTTAGAACCCTTCTCAATGGATCAACCCAAACAAGTCATGTGCTTACCACTCCAGCAAGAAGGGACACACCATGAAAGATAAGATACAAACTCTCATAGACAACAAGATGATTGTAGCCAAGGACCCTGCTCCTAATGTTCGCAATAATCCGCTGCCAGACCATAAAGGTGGTGTCCATATGATTGAAGTAGATGATGATTGGGATCCTGAGGGATCAATTGGGCTGATTGCGGAGGGTGATCTGAAGAAGCCCGCAATTACTCTCAACCCGATTGTGGTTTAGATGCATCCATTCGGGGATGCTGAGGTAGACATGTCTATGCCACTCGAGTTCGAATCGATATCGCTCGCAAAAGACGAGGCCCCAGTGCCGATCAAAGTTGAGTTTGTATGGCCAATCGAAGTAGTAGTCCGACCACTTATCATATATACTCTGGCGGGAATGAGGATGACCACACCTATTCCAGAGGTAATGTCAACAACGCCACCCTTTTACTCAAACGCCATCCCATGGGACTACACAACTGAAGCCAGAAGAAAGGGTAAGAGTAGGTTTGAGGAAGCCATTGTTGCACAGGGTATGACAAGAACTGGAAGAGTTTATACACCCGAACATTTGGATGAATATAACAAGCAAGCCATCGACCGTCCTCCCACCATTGAGACAGAATTCTTAGATGCACAGGAGCGCCTTGCTGAGAGTGCTGAGTGAGGCATACGTACCAGACAATATCACCAGCGGAGAGATAGTAAACATGGCGGGCCAGGTTTTGGAGAGCCACAAGATTACTTTCCATGAAGACAAATTGCCGCCCGAGGGGTTAAGGAATAATAGAGCACTGCATATCACTGTGCAATGATCAACTATATGAAAGACTCAACAAGATGAAAGACTCAAAGCTGCCGGCTATGTCACACCCATTCGTGTTGCCACCCCTTAGAACCCTTCTCAATGGATCAACCCAAACAAGTCATGTGCTTACCACTCCAGAATGAAGGGACACACCATCTAGGAATGTCGCTCCTTGAAATAAAAGATACAAACTCTCATAGACAACAAGATGATTGTAGCCAAGGACCCTACTCCTAATGTTCGCAATAATCCGCTGCCAGACCATAAAGGTGGTGTCCAAATGATTGAAGTAGATGATGATTGGGATCCTGAGGGATCAATTGCGCTGATTGCGGAGGGTGATCTCAAGAAGCCCGCAATTACTCTCAATCCGATTGTGGTTTAGATGCAGCTATTCGGGGATGCTGAGGTAGACATGTATATGCCACTCGAGTTTGAATCGAGATCGCCCGCAAAAAATAAGGCCCTAGTGCCGATCGAAGTTGAGTTTGTACGGCCAATCGAAGTAGTAGTCCGGCCGCTTACCATATATACTCCGGCGGGAATGAGGATGACCACACCTATTCCAGTGGCAATGTCAACAACGCCACCCTTTTACTCAAACGCCATCCCATGGGACTACACAACTGAAGCCAGAAGAAAGGGTAAGAGTAGGCCTGAGGAAGCCATTGTTGCATAGGGTATGACAAGAACTGGAAGAGTTTATACACCCGAACATTTGGATGAATATAGAAAGCAGGCCGCCAACCGTCCTCCCACCATTGAGACAGAATTTTGAGATGCACATGAGCGCCTTGTTCAGAGTGTTGAGTGAGGCATACGTACCAGACAATATCACCAGCGGAGAGATAGCAAACATGGTGGGCCAGGTTTTGGAAAGCCACAAGATTACTTTCCATGAAGACAAATTGCCGCCCGAGGGGTTGAGGTATAATAGAGCACTGCATATCACTGTACAATGTGAGGACCACTTCATTACAAGGATCTTAATTGATGGGGCTTCCAGCCTCGACATTTGTCCGCTGATCACACTTAAGAAATAGGGCAAAAGTCTGCATGATATAAAAGAAAGAGAGATCAATGTAAAGGCCTTTGATGGTTCGCAGAGGTCCACTAAGGGAGAAATCACCTTGTTCCTACAGATGGGACCAACCTGGTTTAATGTATACTTCCAGGTGATAAACGTGCCCGCATCCTATAACTTGTTATTACGGCGACCTTGGATACGTGTCGCTGGGGCCGTGGCATCAACCCCACATCACACGTTGAAGCTTGAATGGAATCATCAAGAGGTAGTCATTCATGGCGACGGTAGCAACCATATCTACGGTCGCCAGACTGTTTTGGTCACTGAAGGGAGAAGGAATATGGGTGGAGAAATCTACCACAACATTGAACGATTCAACGCCATTGATAAGGATAAATGGTGGGACAATAAGATCGAGAGAAACTTGGACTGGAAAGGATACGAGCTAGGCAAAGGGTCGGTAAAAATCTCCAAGGAATAACGAAGCCACTAACACTCAAGAAGCACGATACCTCTTTCGGGCTAGGGTATGAGTACACTTGGGAGGAATTCAAGGACTGGTCGCCACCATGGCGCAATCCCTACTACTCATTGGAGCAGCCAATACCTCACTTAGAACAAACTTTCCAGCCAGCTGATATCATATACGATACAGACGAAGAGGAAGCATTAGCGGTAATGAAGGATTTATTTTTGGAAGATGAGGACATGGACTGTTGTGTCATTCTTGAGGAGGGAGGGGAGGAAGGCCCTTTCATACAGGTCGTGAGCAGAGGATCATATCTCAAAAATTGGTCTGTCAGAACGACCAAAGCCCGTCGAGCCTTGGGGTAGCAAGGCTAACAAAACAAGCATTTATTTACAGCTTATTTATTTTAAAAAATTTCTTCCTTTTCGCATTTTAATTTCTGCAAGAAAGAGCTCCTATGTTTGAATGATTATTCAATTTATCAAAGCATTTGCAGTTTCTCTATAAATTGTATATTTACTTGCTATTGTTTTCCTCCCCATTACTTTATTTACACAACATTACTATTACTTATCTTGATGAGCCGACGACTTTGACATGCAACGAGGCAACGCAACAAACGGATTCTGATTCAGACAAGGATGATATACCTGAGGATATTGTGAAAGAGGCCGAGAACTTTGAGAATAGACCTAAGTCTAACTTGGACAAAACTGAGGTTGTTAACCTGGGAAACACAGAGAAAATCAAAGAAACACGCATCAACGTTCATCTGTCGCCATTAGAAAATGAGGAATATATAGAGTTTTTAAGAGAATATGAGGACATATTCGCCTGGTCGTATGATGATATGACTGGCCTCAGTACATCTATTGTGGCGCACAAGTTGCCAACCGATCCGACATGCCCAACGGTGAAGCAAAAACTAAGGAAGTTCAAACCAGACATGAGCTTGAAAATCAAAGAAGAGGTCACAAGCAGATCAACGTCATGGTTCTCCTGGTGATTGATTACCCGACATGGTTAGCCGACATCGTGCCTGTGCCAAAGAAAGATGGGAATGTTAGAGTCTGTGTCGACTATCGGGATCTTAACTGGGCCAGTCCGAAGGATGACTTCCCTTTGCCAAACATACACATCCTGATTGACAACTGCGCCAAGCATGACCTGCAGTCCTTTGTAGATTGTTTCGCGGGCTACCATCAGATTTGGATGGACGAGGAAGATGCTGAGAAAACGGCATTTGTTACACCATGAGGAGTGTATTTTTACAAGATGATGCCATTCGGTTTGAAGAATGCAGGGGCCACCTACATGAGGGCCATAACTACTATATTCCACAATATGATTCACAAGGAGATCAAGGTATATGTGGACGACGTCATCATTAAATCAAGGAAAGCCACTGACCATATGGAAGATCTGACGAAGTACTTCAACAGGTTAAGGAAGTATAATTTGAAACTTAACCCTGCAAAGTGTGCATTCGGGATTCCTGTTGACAAGTTACTCGGGTTCATTGTTAGTCGCCGAGGAATAGAACTTGATTCATCAAAGGTAAAATCCATCAAAGAATTGTCGACGCCAAAGAATAAGAAGGATGTCATGAGTTTCCTGGGCAGGCTTAATTACATCAGCCGGTTCATAGCCCAGTCTACCGTCATCTGTGAACCAATTTTCAAGATGCTGAAAAAGGATGTTGTAACCAAATGGACCGATGATTGTCAAAAGGCCTTCGATAGAATCAAGGAGTATCTCTCAACACCACCAGTCCTGGTACCACCTGAGCCTGGTAGACCTCTATTACTTTACCTTGATGTATTAGATAGATCTTTCGGTTGCGTTCCTGGGCAACATGACGAAACAGGAAGGAAAGAGAAGGCCATTTACTATCTTATCAAGATATTCACTCCATATGAAGCCCGATACTCTTTATTGGAGCGCACTTGCTGTGCTCTGACTTGGGTCGCACAAAAGTTGAGGCACTATTTCTGTGCATATACAACATACCTCATATCAAGGATGGATATGTTGAAATACATCTTTCAGAAGCCCATGCCCACTAGCAAACTGGCCAAATGGAAAATCATGTTAAGTGAGTTCGACATTATTTACGTGACTCGGAAGGCGGTCAAGGGACAAGAATTAGCAGATCATCCCGCTGAAAATCATGTGGACGGGAAATACAAACCATTAAAAACGTATTTTCCTGATGAAGAAGTGTCATTCGTAGGAGAGGACATTGTATAATCCTACGACGGTTGGATGATGTTCTTTGATGGAGCCACAAACTTCAAAGGCATGGGTATTAGAGCAGTCTTAATATCAGAAACGGTCAACACTATCCAGTATCCGCCAAACTCAGGTTCCCTTGCACCAACAACATGGCTGAATATGAGGCCTGCATCTTGGGGCTCAATTGGGCCATCTACATAAACGTTCAGGAATTACTGGTGATTGGTGATTCAAACCTATTGATACACCAAGTATAAGGAGAATGGGTGACCAAGAATTCCAAAATACTACCATATCTACATCGTGTGCAGGAGTTGAGAAAGAGGTTCACAAAGATAGAGTTTCAGCATGTCCCTAGAATCCAGAATGAGTTCGCCGATGCACTGGCTACCTTGTCATCTATGATCCAGCATCCAGACAAGAATTTCATCGATCCTATCCCAGTGAGAATCCACAATCAACTGGCCTACATCGCCCATGTTGAAGAAGAAGTAGACGGAAAGCCTTGGTTTCATGATATCAAGGAGTACTTGGCAAAGGGAGAATATCCAGAACTTGCAAACGCTAATCAGAAATGCACACTTCGAAGGTTGTCAAGCAATTTCTTTCACAGCGGAGGAATCCTGTATATGAGGACTCCTGATTTGGGTTTACAAAGGTGTGTCGAAGCAAAAGAAGCAACAAACTATAGGAGGAGATACATGTTGGTACATGCGGTCCTCATTTGAACGGGTTTGTGCTAGCAAAGAATATACTTCGGGTCGGTTATTTCTGGATGACCATGGAGACGGATTGCATCCAGTATGTCCGGAAGTGGCACCGTTGTAAGATACATGGGGATATGATAAAGTTACCTCCGAGTGAGCTTAATGCAACAAGTTCATCATGGTTGTTCCTCGCCTGGGGCATGGATGTTATCGGAGTAATCGAGCTTGTCGCCTCCAACGGACACATGTTTATTCTAGTTGCCATTGATTACTTTACCAAATGGGTCGAAGCAGCCTCTTACAAAGCAGTTACTAAGAAAGTCGTGGCCCACTTTGTCCGCGACCCCACAATTTGTCGATTCAGAGTTCCAGAGTCAATCGTTACTGACAATGGTTCCAACCTCAACAGTGACCTGATGATAACCATGTGTGAAACCTTCAATGTCAACACAAGAATTCCACAGCATACATATCTCAGATGAATGGAGCCATTGAGGCTGCCAACAATAATATCAAGAAGATATTGAGAAGGATGATAGAGAAGCACAAGCAATGGCATGAGAACCTGTCATTCTCCTTACTGTGATATCGCACCACAATCCGCACATCAACTGGGGAAACTCCTTACATGTTGGTTTATGGTGTAGAAGTAGTTATTCCTGCCGGGGTCGAAATTCCATCCCTGAGAATCATACAAAAAGCGAACTCAGCGATGCAGAGTGGCTACGAAGCCGTTATGAGCAATTGGCCCTCATAGACGGAAAAAGAATGAACGCAATTTGTCATAGTCAGCTATATTAGAACAGAATGACCAGAGCCTTTAACAAGAAGGTCAAGCTGAGATGACTCACACCGGGGCAGCTGGTGTTAAAGAAGATGTTTCCTCACCAAGACGAAGCAAAATGGAAATTCTCTCCCAATTGGCAAGGCCAGTACATGGTTCACCGAGTGTTGACAGGAGGAGCACTCATACTTGCAGAAATGGACGGAGAAATCTGGCCGAAGCCAATCAACTCAGATGCAGTGAAGCTCTACTATGTGTAACTTTCATGCTTTTATCAAATGTTTTAAATTGAACTACGCCTGACCTGATTCCCGTTTAAGAGGGGATACGTAGGCATCCCTATGGGTTCGGTCACATTTTAATAAAATTTCATTTCCCCACGAATGGAAACTGGGGCAGAATTTTGAGGAGATATTCTAAAGCAAATACAGCCGAGCACCGCACAAACAATAGCCAGAAGCATTCACCCACTAAGTTGGGGCAGAATGTTTAGGAGGACCCTGAAAATTCCATAGCAAGAGAGGTCGCAATGCCTTGAACCACGTCGTGGTCGTTGGTTCATCCAAAATTATTATTACTTTAAATTATACATTATGTTTTTACAAAACCGTGCATATTTGCTTTCTAAAAATGATAGCTTATTTAGCAACAATACCCCTTTGATATGAAAAACTAAGTCCGCGTTGTCAAGCAGACAGGCCGAGCCGAGCCAGTGGGAATGCGAACTAACATTCCGCTTTACAGAACTCACCATTTTTTCTTTGGATGCAGGCACCAAGACTGAGAAAGCTCATAACACATTACTATCTTCACAAGATGCATATTTCTTAAGGACACGCTCTCAAACTTGTCGCACATGCCGACGCTTACTGTCATCCCAAACAATGCTTATTCACCACAATCGTATCAGCTAAGAACTCTTACTGCATTTTATTTCCTGCATTGCATAAGGCTACCATTCTGCCTTCTAAGGTTCTATGCTACCTCCCCTTCATTTTATTTCCTGCATTGCATAAGGCTACCATTCTGCCTTCCAAGGTTCTAAGCTACCTCCCCTGCATTTTATTTCCTGCATTGCATTAGGCTACCATTCTTCCTTCCGAGGTTCTACGCTACCTCTCCTGCATTTTATTTCCTGCACTGCATAAGGCTACCATTCTGCCTTCCGAGGTTCTACGCTACCTCTCCTGCATTTTATTTCCTGCACTGCATAAGGCTACCATTCTGCCTTCTAAGGTTCTACGGTACCTCCCCTGTATTTTATTTCCTGCATTGCATAAGGCTACCATTCTACCTTCTGAGGTTCTACGCTACCTCCCCTGTATTTTATTTCATGCACTGCATAAGGCTACCATTCTGCCTTTCGAGGTTCTACGCTACCTCTCCTGCATTTCATTTCATACACTACATAAGGCTATCATTCTGCCTTCCGAGGTTCTACGCTACCTCCCCTGCATTTTATTTCCTGCATAAAATTCCTATCTACCTCTTCAAAGCAACCACCTTTCGTGACGTTACTTATTTATGCTTCTCTCGGGCTAAGCTCTTCCCCTCTTTTCTTTCACGAATCGCAAGACTAAACTTTGTCTTGTTAGCATGATACCACTGCATTCTTCATGGGCTGAAATATCGCCAACTTGTCCGAAGGCGTCATCGTTCAGAGGCACCATCTTCATGGCCCAAGAACATCATTTCATGGCTTGAGGATCTCTTTTATTCAACTTGCATATCATTATTAAAAGGCACCATGGTTCGGGGGCACCATCCTCATTGCCCGAGAACGTCATTTCATGGACTACGAATCCCGCACCAAGAGATTCATGGCCCACGACATCATGGTCTAAGGACAGCAATCCTCATTTGTCCAAAGACAACATTCATAGTCCAACGGGAACTTGCATCATGTTTATATTATGCGCCATATATGCTTGTTATCTATTTGTAGGTAATCCGACCGGAACAGCCAACCAGGCGGGAGTGGACCGCTCCAGTTCTCCGATACAACCCCGTAAGACCTTCCTACATTTCCTTACCTCGCACCTTGCATCCGTTCTTGTAAAACATCACCGATATACTTCACTGATGATTCAGGAACTACATACGGGCTGATTCTTGTAAAACAGAGATATATAGGCAGCTCAGAAGCCAGAGTGCGGCCTAATTCTACCCCACAGTTTCCGTTCGAACAAATTGGCCATCATATCTTTACCTGACAACTCTTTCATTCTACCAGGGTAAAGAGAGGCAGTTGTTGGTACCCAATTTTTTCCAAATTATTTTCAAACTTGCATATATACCTTCAAAATCACTCTTTACAGCAACTGGTATTTTCCCATAATTTTTCGTATTTTTACCAAATTATTTTCCTTTTTATTTAATACTTTATATTATATAATTATTCATAAATGATGTTACAAATAATTTCAAATCGTTTTCTTGCTCAATATGTTATTCGTATCCTATTTAATTCCCTTAGGACTTAATCATTTCACAAATTATCTAATATTGACATTATTTAGCTAATCTCAGCAAGTTTTGCAATAATAGCACAAATGTACATTTATACCATTTTTAAATCAATAAACGATCATTTATATTTTTATATATTAGTTAATCGCCTTAATTTCTTTTATTTGGTCTTAATTCCATTTTTACACAATTACTAGCCATTTTATTGATTAATTATTTTGTTTAATTGGGTATTTAACATTTGCCCCTATTTATTTAAATTATAGCCAACTCTAACAACCCAATACCCAACCCAACTGTAACCCATAAATACCCAGCCCAATCCTTTAATTAACCCAGCCCAACCCCCTAATTAATCTGAGGCGTTGATCAGATTAGATCAACGGCCCTGATTCAACCTTCCTAAATTAATTCAAACGACCCCCTCACCAACCCCTCATTTATGTCGAGACCTTTCCTCTCTCTATATCTCTCTACCTCTCTCTACGACTCTCGAGAAGTCTCCTTGACTTCGTCTTCTCTGATGGTTTCTGGTCGTCTTCTCCGGTGAAATCTCACAAGAACCTTGGTCCTCCATCACCTCCTGGCCATCTACCTTCCTCTCATCTACTCAGTGATACCCTAAGTTCTTCAGACGAACTTGGAACGGTTCACTCACCTCCTATGGGTCTCTTGCCGTGTTCCAGCCACCCCCCCCCCCCCGGCCATTTGAGTAAGTTTGCAGTACCCCTAGCATGAATCGAGGTCACTCACGAGGTTTGCCCTCTTTTCTGGGGTTCCAAGAAACCCTAGTTCTTTGTATCTTTGGGTTTTCTTTAAGATCCGTCTTGTATTTACCATGCTATGAAGCTTCTTGTTTTTCTCCGGAAAATTTGGTTTAAAACGATTTCGAAAACTAGGGTTTTTATACCCTGTTCTCAAGGAAGATTCCTTTTGATTTCTTTTGATATCCATGTTATGTTAAATTATTATCTCTTGATTTTGTGTTATCTGAAATGTTATTGATGAAACCCTAGTGTCCTGGGTTGATCTTTACTATTTGACTATGTGTTCGTGTGTTCTTTGTGACTCTTGATTTGATTTATTGTTATAATCTCTAGTTTCTACTGTTCTACGAGCATCTCCTTGTGTTAATAAGTGATTAATGTTTGAATGCTTGATAATTGCGATCTTTACCCTACTGACTGTTTACTTGTTGATTTATATTGATCTTTTTGTGTGCCCCAAGCTTGTGACGTTTTCCTTAAAATACATGATCTCGTATATTCCCTCTGTCATTCTGTACCAATTTTTTATTATTTCTATATTTATGTGATGCTTTCCTTAATTACTTTGGATTCTCTGTGATTACAATTGAATCTGAGATCCTCTTGATTGATTTTCAAACTGATGCCCTATTTTTACTTTATAAATACACGGTTAGTTCCACTTGCCTTAATTATACACTATGTATTTGGCCTTGCTTGTGCACTATGTAAATTTTTCTGCCCTAATCAGCTTTATTAGACTATTCTTCTTTCCTTATTCTGCCTGGACAATACTGCTTGAACTAGACTCCTTAATTGAAGAAGTCAAGTTCGTCTTAATTGGTGTTGATTGACGGTTATTTCCATAATTTGCCGTGCACTACTCATTTTCAAAATTATATAAAGACTTGTCTTCCCTCTTCACAAAGACACTTAAATTCACACACACACTGGTATTGAGAGCACTGACAAAAATACATTACTCTGAACTTTTCTGTGCTTTCATACACCTCTTACATCTATTTATTTTACTACTCAGTCGGCTGAAAGCCAAGACTGAGTAACCTCTATTGCTCTTGTGCTCCTGCATACTACTGTCCTACTGTTGCCCTCTCATTCTGCATACTATTGTTCTACTGCTGCTCTCCTTGTTCTATATACTGCTGTTGTGGCTCTATCTTTTGCACTTTGCTAGTCTCTATCATTCAACTGGTATGTTTCTGATTTAGTTTATAGCATCCCTACACAATATGCTCCAGTTTTTCTTTATTTACTTATTCTTCCTTATGTTCTTCGTCTTATGGTTCTACTATATACCATGTAATTAGCATGACCTTATGGTTTCCCTCCCCATTTACTATTCTACTCTTCCCATGTGATTATATATAGCTGCTTAAGTCCTCTGTAATTAGCATGCCCCCATTACTATTTTTCCTTTCCCTTAAGTACGATATGTCTCCAACATGCTTATGTGTTCACGGGTTGATATTTCTTGCCTTGATCTGATTGTGGTTACTTGTTCCCACCTTCTGTTTAACTCTACATACTATAAATCTACCTCTCCTTCTACTTGAATATTATGCAGTCCCGACCCTGTTAATTTATGCTATTATGTGACAACTATTTGGTAATTATGTGATAACTGTAATTCAGCCTCACTCTAATGTTTAATGTTATATGTCCCCAATCCCTTACCCTTGTTTGTGTTTGCTCTTTCATGAGTCATTTGCCTATTGGCTACAGTTGTACTGCTTCTCGTTTAAAACACTTTTACTACTGTTCTTAAAGTTATTTTTCAGAATGTTTCTGTTTTAAAAACTACTCTTTTCAAACTCCAATTCTCTTTTAAAACTCCAAGCACTTCCCACTACTCTTAGATTCTAGGTTCTGCCCCCATCGTGTGAGCACTGCCTTGGGGACCTCTGAGTACTCATTGAACTCTGACACATGAGGCTGGCCTTCTACACTGCACTTACTCATCCTTGGGTAGGGAACCTGGGTGTGAGCACTGTCCAGGATCCTCTAAGGTCCTTAGAGACTATGACACACTTGGGTTGAGAGGTCATGGGATATGGCATGTTGGATCTGGTAATTTGGGCCTACTGTCAGGCTCTCTATAGTATAGCTTCTTGATTTGTCTTTGTTCAGTTGTGTAATTCATTATTCTTGGCCTGTAATAATCTGTAAATGAATATTTAGGGCTGGATAGTCAAAGGGCGAATTATGCATGCTTAGATAGTTATGGGTAGAAATCATGACCATAGGATTTATTTACCTATGTGTGCAATAGTATCATGTTTAGGACATGCATACCATGCATTAGAATCCATGTTTAAGTTCTTTATTTTAGCATATCTATTATATTCGTATCATTTTATAAGCCCTGCTCACAGTTCATCACTATAATAAATAATAAATTGCTGCATTCTCATAAGTACTTCATTTAAAAACCATGTTTTAGGTATCCATGTGTGCATTAGATATCATGTTCTCTAAGACTTCACGTTCAACATATTTGTTCCAAGTTATATTTTTTTGAACACCTAGTTAGTATGTATTAAATCTAGGAAACTCGATAAAATCGTGTTAAATAGTTTAAACGTTTTCTGAGAATGTATTATCCTTTATGTGTTTAACATCATAGTTAAATCTGTATTTCACTCTTTAAAACGAATAATCAGTATTACGAACTCCTAGACAAACTTTACGTCTAATATTCATTAAGACCAAAATTGGTCGTTCTATGTCTGGCTTGTATCAAAAGTGATCTTTAGAATCAATCAACCCTTAGAACTTTGTTGTTTGTCATTGTTTTCACTCCTACTTTGCCTAGCAGCTAATGGATTTTTCAACAATTATTCCTTCTGCAAGATCATTCTGTTTGAATCCTTGCTCTGTTTTTTAGAACTACTGGTTTTCTGAAATAGCTTACTCGTTCTCCTTTTCACTAAAGTTTTCTTTCTTAAACTACTGACTGTTACTCTGCTTCAAACTGCTTAATCTTTTAAATTCACTTCCCCTTTTGGATCACTCTGTTATTTTTAAGATCATGCTTTACTGATCTCTCTGAAGCTTCTTATTTACTTTTTACTAGGGACTTCACTAAACTGTTGTGTATTTTTAATTCATGCTCCATTCTTTAAATCACTGGAATTTTTAAAATCAATCATTCTCTTTTCAAAACTATTATGTCCTTTTAAACTCCCTGCTTTATTACCGAGTTTCAAGAAACCCCCCAAAACTCCTGAAAGCTGCTATTTTTTTCAAAACTCGGAATCCCTGTTTTAAATCCTGATTTTAAGACCTTCTCTGTGTTTAAGACATGCTATTTACGTTCCTTACTTGCGGAGGGGTACTTGAGCCATATGTTTGTTATGTGTATCCCATATGTGTAAGTCTTAACTGTTTTTCTACTTGTCGCTTAGAATTTTATCCTTTAAACCTAGGGGTTCAACCTAGTATTCACCTTGTAGGATTTAGTAGTCCTAAACACCCCCCAGGACTTATAGGATGGGACGGGTAATATCACGCAATAAGCTTTTGTGACTAGCACACGCTTCTTTAAATAACCTCTACGGGGTGGGAAGGGTAGAATACGGATATGATGGTCGGTGCGCTAATACCACGTGTAGCCCCTCTTTGAAGAGTGCTTACCGGGTATTGCATTGATGTGATCCGTATTACTTTAAACCTAGGATAATTCTTTTCAAATGTTTTTACTCTAATATTTCCCAAAACCTTTAAGGATTTTCGTACTTGTTTGAAATCCCCTCTTATATGAATCTTACTTGCTATTTGTTTACTGTCCAAATTCATAAAACTTCTTGGTTGGGACCCACAATTGTGGATCTTGAGGGGTGCCTAATACCTTCCCCTTAGGATAACTTCAAGCCCTTACCCAATCTTTGGTAATGCAAACTTGTTCATGAGTTATCTACTCTAGGTGCCCTAACGCACCACAAAATCGTTCGGTGGAGACTCTTCCTTAAACCTCTTCCTTTAAGGAGTTGTCCAGAATATCATAAAACCGATCTCTCTACATCTGACCCGTGCGAGGAAAAAGGGGGGCGCAACAACACCCCTTCTCAACTATTCTTTCAGCCTTAAGAAATGAAATAACTATGCTAGGAGTATACACTAAGGTACCTCTCCACTCTAATCGCAGCAAGCCTGGCATAGCCAGCGTCAGGGTCTTAGCGTGACAATCAAGAATACATAATGGGGCGACAGCCAGTCCATGCCCAAGATAACATCAAAATCTATCATGTTAAGTAATAATAAATCTGCTCTGGTCTCAAAACCACTAATAGTAATCAAACATGACAGGTACACGCGGTCCATAACAAGAGAATCTCCACAAGAGTAGGCACATAAACAGGGGAACTAAAAGAATCCAGAGATACGCCCAAATGTGGGGCAAAATAAGAGGACACATAGGAATACATAGAGCATGGGTCAAATAATATAGATGCATATGTGCCTCTGAGCGAGTCGGAAGAGAACAATACTTGTCCTGGTCTCCCTTTATAGGGCGACCTCGACCTCCTTGATACCCACCTCAAGATGGTAGAGTATGTGGGGTTGTAGAGGGTGCTAGAATCATAGCATGAGGACCTAGTGGAGCACGTGGTGGCTGAGAAGTTTGTGGAGGTGAAACTCTCCTATGTCTGGGGAAATCCCTCACCATATGGCGAGTGTCACCACACTCAAAACAACCCCTCGGAGGGCGTGGCTATCTTGACTAACTTTGGCCAGGTCTGCTAGACTGGCCGCTGAAAGCACACCGAGCAGGAGGCACACTATATATTGGCGGTGCATAATAAGGCTCCTGGGGCTTAGAAGGTGCTGGAACACCACTAGCATGTGGAGGAGACGAATGAACGGGGCGACTCACATAACCCCTACCATGGCGAGCTGCTGGGACATGAGCTCCAGAATAAGAACCAGTTTCTCTAAACCTCTTGGCCTCTCTCTCTTTTCCATCCCGGGCAAGCATGCCCTCCACTCTCCTGGTAATACTCACGACCTGCTGATAAGTGATGTCCGTGTCTAACTCCCTGGCCATACTGATCGTGATGCTGGGGTGGAGTCCCGCAATAAAGTGATGAAACCTCTCCCGGACTCTAGCAACCAAGGTCGGTGCATGCCGGGCCAAATCGCTGAAACAGACTACATACCCTGACACACTCATAGCACACTGGTACAGCTGCATAAACTCCGTGCGCCATTAATCTCTGAGGCTCTGAGGGACATACTCTCTCAAAAACATGTCCGAGAACTGAGTCCATGTGAGTGAGGCTGCCTCGTCCGGACTACTTAACTATAAGCATGCCACCATTGATAGGCTGCTCCTCAAAGCTAGAAAGTGGTAAAAGAAACCCCAGTCGTCTCTGCTACGCCCATAGTACAGAGAATACGATGACAGACCTCTAGAAATATCTGAGCATCATCTGAAGCTAATCTGCTGAAAGTAGGTGGGTGCTACTTCATGTACCTCTCAAGTCTGAGCTGCTCTGCCTCAGAAGTTGTTGTCCTAGTCTCATGCTGAACCGGAGCTACCGACTGCATAGGAATGAACTATGGGTCCTGATCAACCTTGACCTTTTACTTAGGAGTACGGGGTGCAAGAGTCTGTGCCCCTCCCCCGACCTGAGATGTGGCATGAGCTAATGGAATCAATCGAGCCTGAGCTAAGGTGCTGAACATGCTCATGTACTGGGCTAGAGTCTCATGGAGGGCTGGTGCAGCAATAGAAACCTCAGGTGCCTTCCGTCCAGCTGGAACTGCTGGGGGCTCCTCTATCACAGCTCGCGTGGGTGCTCTAGTTGTACCGCGTGGTTGTCCTTTACCCCAGATCCGGCCTCTGGCAGCTCTAGCAGGGGGCGTGGGTGCCTGGTTGTCAGATCTTCCGGTACGGGTCCACACCATCTGTGAGAAAGAATAGAATAGACAATTTTAGAATTTTATGCCAATAACTTGTACGACAAGGAATCAAAAGAAGTATGATTGTTCCTAACAGTTCCATAGCCTCTCGAAGATGAGTATGGACATCTCCGTACCGATCCGCGAGACTCTAATAAATTTACTTGTGACTCACGACTTCTATGAACCTAGAGCTCTGATACTACCTTGTCACGACCCAAATATCCCTCCTAACCACGTCGTGATAGCACCTAGTCACTACTACTATGTAATCCTAACAATTCACAAAAATACCAATATCAGAAAACAAAATTGACTTCAAATTTGCAATAGAAACTGAATAAACAAAATGATGCCACTCGGCATGTACAATAACCAAACTCTACTTACACAGCTTTCTCATAATCTGAATGTCACGAGTCACAATATATAGAAAAGGAAATAATATCTCTACACACCGAAGTCTAGCAAAAACAAATACATAAAAAGTGTTTGACATGGGGAAGAATAGAAGGGGACTCCGAGGTAGTCTCAAATAGCTGCCTCAAACTCACGGATACTGCGACTGATAATGAGCACCTGAATCTGCACACAAAACATTTTCATAAGAGTAGCATGAGTACACCACAATTGGTACCCAGTAAGTGCCGATCCTAACCTCGGTCAAGTAGACAATTGGTACCCAGTAAGTGCCGATCCTAACCTCGGTCAAGTAGTGATGAGGTCAGGTCAGTCTCACTTGTATATTATAATAAAAACAGGAGATTAAGCAGTATAATAAGAGACTAAAGTTCAACAAGGGAAGACACAATGTAATAGCATAACAGTACACAGAACTAAGCAACGGGGGATCTCCCGAGATACCGTCTCGTAGTCCCAATAGTAAATATTCAGGGAGAACTCCCAAGGTACCACCTCGTAGTCTCAAAAGTAAATATACAATGAGAACTCCCGAGGTACCCCTCGTAGTCTCAAAAGTAAATGTGCAGGAGGATCTCCCGGGATACCGTCCTGTAGTCCCAAAGTAAATACACAATGTAATCAATTTCAGACGATAAGTATACCAAGAGAATCTGCGGTCTAGACTAGGTACAACTCGGGAAAAGGGACATGATAATTGATAGACATGTTGCAAGGAGTACAATTTAGAAGTTAAGGCACATAGACAGTTTATCTAAGCTAACAAGGTCACTACACATGCTAGTATGTTCAATTAAGGTAAAAAAAGGAAATTACTCGGTGAAACTCAGGGTTTTCAACAAATAGCCCGTGTACGCACTCGTCACCTCGCACACACGATGCTCACATAGGAAAACCAGTACCAAATCCTAAGGGGGTTTCCTTACACAAGGTTAGGCAAGCCACTTACCTCGAACCAATCTCAATCAACTGATAGCAATGCTCTTCCCACGAATATCCGACACCGAATGGACCCGAATCTAGCTAAAATCAATTACATACCATAAATATATCTATAAGAAACTAATTTACTCAATGAAATATAAGCTAAAGTGAGAAATTAGGAAACCGTCCAAAAAAGTGTTCCGGGCTCATACACTGGAATCGGATAAAAGTCACAAAATACAGACACTCATTCACTCACGAGTCTAACCATACAAGAATCAATCGAATTTGTTGTCAAATCGCCTTCCAAAACTCGAAATTATAGCTTATTAAGTTTTTACTATTTTCCCCCACATTTCCACCTCAAATCCTTAATTAGAAGAAGAAAATAATGATAGATTCATGAAATATAGTCCAACACGAGTTAGAACAACTTACCCAAACAATTTTCTGGAAGAAGCCCCGAAAACCCGTCTCCCACTGAGCTCCCAAATTTGAAATGTAAAATCAACCCTCGAAATCCCCCTTTTCTACCCAGCAAACTTGCCTTCGCAAGCTTTCAACCGTACTTGCGGTACCACACCTATGGGAAATTCATCGTAGGTGTGAAAACAACATAAATGGCTGGGACTACATCTGTGGCTTCCACATCTGTGGCCCCTGCCTAAGTCGTCCATACCGCTCCAGCGACCATCACTCCGCATTTGCGGATGGGCAAATGTGGTTCTCATCTCGCATCTGCGCTCACAGACTCTCATGACTAAAATCGCACTTGCGCGCTTCACTCCTCACGTGCGAGTCTGCACTTGCGATCTCCGTGCTGCAGGTGCGAAACACCAAAAACCAGCAATTTCCCAAAATTGCATAAGTCCATATTTCTATCCGTGAAGCATCTGAAACACACTTGGGGCCTCTGGGACCTCAACCAAATATATCAACCAGTCCTCAATCACCATACAAACTTATTCAATCCCTCAAAACACATGGAACAATGCTAAAACAACATAAATCACCATCCGATTCAAACTTAAATAACTTAAAACTTTCCAATTCGAAAATCTATGCCAAAACTTATCAAACCACATCTGATTGATCCCAAATTTTTCACACAAGTCATAATCAACCTTATGGACCTACTTCAACATACGAAATCGGAATCCGACGACCCCGATATCAAAATTTTCACTATCGGTCAAAATCTCCAAAACTTCGAATTTCGCCATTTCAAGCCTAAATGAGCTCCAGACCTCCAAAATACAATCCAGACACGCTCCTATGTCCAGAATTATCTAACAGAGCTAATGGAATCGATGGAACTCCATTCTGAAGTCGTCTTCACACAGTTCCGACTATGGTCCAAATCCTAAAGCTTAAGCTTCCGTTTAGGGACTAAGTGTCCCAAAACACTCCGAAATCACGACCAACACCTTCCGGAAAGATACATAAGCATAAAAAGACACGGGAAAAATAGTAAATAAGGGATCGGGACTATAACTCTCAAAACAACTGGCCGGGTCATTACAGAAATACTCAAAACGACCAATCGGGTTGTTACAAGGAATTTGCAGACAAAGTTACAAAAAGTTGAGTTGGGAAAAATTATAAAAATATAGGACACGATAACTGCAAAGATAATAGACAAAATTGTGATGCAAATCTCAAAATTGAAGGTCAAAATCGAGCAACATCAGAAATGAGGGAAGGGGGAGGATTGTGAGCTATACTTATCATGGCGACTGATGACTATTGGATGAAAGTTTCATATGTTGTTGTACTATGTATAACATGCATGTTTATTGTTCTGAGTTCCGAGGGAATTCTCTGAATTACTATATTTCTGGCTCTATAATAAAGAAAAATGACGACGAGTTTAGTTTGTAGTTTTAATACATTTCAGTTTCTCAGTACTTACACAGTGGTTATTCATAGAAAGCATATGTATGTATATCACAGACCATTCAAGAAAGAAAATTAAGTTAGCAGTAGAACCTTACAAGAACTTAACTTTTGTAGTCACATAAGGGAGCTCAAGAGTATAAAGATCAAAATTTGAATCAAAACCTCACAAAAACATAACTTTTGGAGAGAGAAGCACCTAAGCACCATCTTTTAAAGTGGGAAAAAAAGCACACTGACAACAAAACAAGAATGCATGTGTAGATATAGGAGTGAAGGAAGTGAGAAAAAGTTTCAAACACCACATATCACAAAAAATTTCTCCTTTCTCAATTGAGAGTCACATTTGGAATGATCAATCACACTTTCAAAATTAAACAAAAAAGTTATAAACTTTTTTTACCGTTGAATGGGGAGGAGAAACAAAGATCCCTGCAAATTGTTAAGGTATCCTCTCTTATTTCATTATCGTATACGCCTTAAAAGCATTCATCATTTCTCTATAGTTCTCTTGGCTTTGATTGTGCGTATTTAACATTTGATTGTACTTCTCTTGGCGTTGGGATGAACATGAACCATTATTATAACTTGAAGTATTCAAATCACTATAACAAGGTCTTGCTTGTCTAAAAGTTCTACCAGGAAAAACTCCTAATCTCAAGCACCTTACTCTTCCAGAGTGCTCTTTTCCCAGCACCTTACCAACAGCTCCATTTGGCCAAATTTCAGACTCATCCATGGTGCTTTGGCTCATACTAATTCAATTTTTTCCTAAATACACTACACACCAAAAGTTAGTGTCCGACCTTCAGTCGGTGATTGACAAGTTATTAAAAAGAAAAACAAGAGAAGAAGAATATATTTTTCTTTATAGCAATTACAACAACAAATTTGTCATACTACCAGCTTCTCATGACTAAACTCTTAAATTAGCAACAGATAAGATGTTTACTGGAAATTTTAATACACAAGCGAATTTGGTAAAGATGAAACCTTTTCCATAAATCTAGCGCGTGCATAGTTGTCATAAAAATATGACAGAAGCAACACATCGGTAAATATCACATGAAAATAAAGTTTGCAATAACAAAAATATCTTCACACCCTAAAGTTTTCATATAAAACTACGGTAAGATTCGGATGCTTACTTCTGAAAATGAGTGTCAAAAGAAAAAAAGAAACCACTTCCAAAATGTGGTAGACCTTTACACTACTTTTTCTTACATAAACCTATTTTTCTACTCGATATAAACCAATTGGTAGATTCCTTCTTTTTGAAAGCATTTCACTTTTTTGAGTTTTGGAAGGACTTATAACGTACTGTTGTCACATGTTTTAAACCAAATGATAATCAATCTTTTAATCCATCTAACAAAAGATAAATTAAAGGGTGAAAACCAAGTAGGAGACAAAAAAGAATTAATCAAGCTTAAGTCAAGAACTCGATATAACAACTATATTCTGATACCTATCATCAGTCACGGATCAAGAAATCATAAAAAAGACACACACACGCATATTGCTTTTTACAACATATTATAGAACCAATCATTGATTACTAGGTAATAAATGATTGCAAATTTGATGGAAGAAATTAAGAACTTACACATATCTCTTTTGCCGCCTCATTAACATATGATCCATCTTTATTCCTACGTGTAGCAAGATAAAGTTGTCCTCGTCCAGGTTTTTGTCTAGTCTCAGTCATCTATAAATGAAAAAAGTTAACGTCACATTAACTTAACTGACTAAGAATAGTTGCTAGTTTCATTAAAGTATTCAAAATGAATCAGTACCAGTTCAGACCTTCTTTAGGAGTTAGGTTTTGAGCCACCGATTGTTTCTTCTGAATTTCAGCATTTCTTTTATAAATTTCCTTACAAAAAGATACCACGAAATATACATACTTTCCTATTATATAATTATAAAATCATAATATCTGAATAACGAAAGAACAAAGGCACAAACAATGCCAAGAGAAGGAAGAACGTTTTAACAAAAATAAACCAACATATTGTACTTTGAAGATCAAGAAAATTTTAACCCTGGAAACTGTCAAGCTTACAACAGCATTCCAGGATTTATCAATTCCTACTCGATTTATAACCACAGTGGAATAATTCTCTTGAGAGTAACAAGCTCAATTCTCCTGAATTTAGGTGGACTAATTTTCTCCCAAAAGTGGTAGCCCATCAGCTGCAGCAGCAGCCTCCTCTTTGTAAACTAGAAAAAATCTGTTCTTTTGATTCTGTGCCTTAAACCCCCTTGATGTAATTGGTAAAATGCTCTGGTTTAGGGTTTTGAAGGCAAAGAAAGAAGCCCTTTTATTGGTAGAAGAGCTTCCATTTTTTGTTAGATATGCTCTCTCTTTTTCTCTCTCTTTACAGAATACTAATAGGCACAAAGCAACCTCTTGTGAAACCTCCGAAGGTTCAACCTCTTGTACAAACAAATAGCCATACAATTACACATACTAATTGAAGCATTGAAATAAATACGTATTTTTTCTTTAAAGCATTGATCAACATAAGAAATTCATTGATCCGGTGAAATTCCTAGTAGAATGCTATCCATTATATCAGCTCAGCTCTTAAGTGAATCATAGACCTTATCAAACAACTTTAGTCTTTTTGCGCCGCACTTCTTACACATAGAATTATAAACATATCGTCTTGCATTTGACTCAGTTGTCATAAAACAAAATTATGGCTTCAAGAATAATCTAATGGTTAGATAATTATTACATGCAAATATAAAATCTAATGACATAAAACAGAGATATTGTATGCCTCAGAAATACCTTTATTAATCGATCGTAACAACGGTTGAAGGTTGTCACATGTAAATCCTCCGGCCACTTCTCAAAGTGAAATGGAAAAATGGAGCAATTAGTTGCTAAAATTCCACAAAAGCCTTCAGGAACGGTTGTCCTTAACAATGGGAGAATCTGTGTCGTCAAAATCAACCATAATATGTTCTCCATTAGATAAATTTAACACGTCCTTTTTCTTCACTTTAAATATCTTGCCAGCTCCTTGTGAATCTTAAAAGATAAAAATAAAAATCAATGTGATTCTCTATTCTTTGAGGTAACAGATTATTAGTTGCACTGTAAAATAGGCAGAATGTATAAATGAATGAGAATAAGTAGAACGAGTTACTTAGAAACTAAAGGAATAATTGCAACAAGTTAATATTATTGTGTAAAAATTATCTATTGTCAGCATACATAAATCATTTTCTAACATATATTTCAAACATGGATTCCACTAGCTATGTTAGAAAAGTAGCATTTGATTGAGGCCTGTAGTAAATTAATGAAGTTAAATAAAAACATCAGAGACACCAACTAGTTTCTGATTCAAATAGTGTCAAAATAGGCGAAACCGAAGATACATAGATACACTCATCTGAAATTCATTGAGCCACAAATCAAAGATTAATGATTCAATTGAATTGATTAATTAGTTAGTGCTAAATAGTCTTGATCTGAAATGTAAGCATCAAATTAATACTCAAATTCACAATTTTCATCATTACTTTAATGAGCTCCTCAGTGTGAACAGATGGGAAAAATTAAGCATAGGTTCTCTATTCCTTGAGGTAACAGATTAATAGTTGCGGTGTAAACTAGGCAGAATGTATAAATGAATGGCAGTAACATACCTATTGCATCTACAGTCCAATAGACACACGTCCACTACGCTTTTTAGATGGTGGATGTCGTGACGCGGCCCAGACTGATGGAACCTGCTATGTTGTTGTCTAATATGATAGAATCGGATTTGGTGCAACCTGACCTGAAGGTGTTGGTCCTACTATATGTTGAATAAATGACGTAAGCTGTGGTGTACCATCAAAATGCACAGGTGTTAATTCAGTTGATAAAGGTTGTGCTACACCTTGTGATGTAGACGCTGACTGAATTGAGTTCTGGAAGTTCTCGTAACCCTTGGGCTTCCACATACCTTCAAGCAATAAAAGAAAAGTAGGAGTTCACAAAATTAGTAGAACAAAAGTCGAATAATTTAAGAAGAAACAATTCACACATGCATCCTGTTAAACTTGAATAAGAAAGAAATACTCATTTCCAGAACTAAAACATGGGAAGATATTAGAGGAGTATAAGTCTGACCCAACGGACTCTCATGGAATAAATATACTAGACAATATAATCATAATGGCAAGTAAATGCAAATCTGATGCAAATTCTATAATGATATAAATAGACAAAATTCTTTTTTGTCAGATATTCAAAATTAAAACAAGAAAGTTAATTAAGCATAGACAAGAATTTCACTCACTCGCTTTGGAAACCAATCAGAAAACTCTTTATTAACCCTCCTTTCTACTTCGGTTGCCGAAGGCCTTCGGCCTCTTGAACTCCTTCTTATGTAATCCCTAAATTCATTACAAAGGAGTTAATTGTATCAATTTTAATCACTTCACACAAATTTTTTGTAAAAATTTAAATTACTTTATTTTTCTTACCTAATAAACGATTTTATTGCTGCACATTTAAGTAACGCATGTCGATGGGCTTGAGGCTTTTCCAACTGATTCAAGGTGAATGTTTCAGAACCTCCGACATGTTTACCATGTGTAGGTAATGTAGATGGCATTTTAGAAGCCTCATTAAGATTTTGTCAATCGTTTACACTTTTAAGCTTATTTACCCTCTACTCAATATCCTCATAATAATGAGAAAAAAGAGTTAACAGTTCTTCAACAATGTTACTCTCAGCTATGGAATCTTCTGGTTGTGTTTTATTCCCTATAAGGGACTTGGAATGACCTAACAATCTATAACCATAGTAAAAGGTATTAGAATGAGTATTTACTTTGAATTACTATTATAAGATCAATTGAAATTATGTCGAATAAGTAGTGATTTACCTTTCAACAAAATACATCCACTGATAATGTACCGGTCCAGCTTGTATTACTTTATTCACTAGATGGACAGTTAAATGAACCATTACAGTAAAAAGGATGGAGGGAACAATATCTCTAAATGGAAAAGTGTGAGTACAATCCGATCATGTAGTTTTTCTAGGCCTGAGAGGCTCAAGCTTTTCGAACAAAGTTTTCTAAAAAAGGTGAAAGCTTTACCAAGACTGCAACAACCTGATTTGGAAGCACATTCTGAATTTGTATGTGCAACAATTGTTCCATAATGATATGACAATCATGGCTTTTTAGTCCAAATATCCTCCTTTGATCAAGATCAACACAACAAGAGATATTACTTGAGTAACCATCCGGCACCTAGATATTTTTTAAAGTTTTGAGAAAGTCGACTCTTTTATTGGTCGGAATTGCAAAAGAAGCAAGCTGACAATTTTCATTCTCATCTTGCCAAAGATCACCCTTTATACCCATATATTGTAGATCTTTTCGAGCCTTAACATGATCATTTGATTTGTCTTTATCATGTAGCAAAGAGTATAGAATATTATCAAACACATTCTTTTCAATGTACATAACATCTAAATTATGGCGCAACGAGATGAATTCCAAATATTAAAGATTGAAGAATGTGTTTTTTTCTCCGTTGTTGAGTTGGACTTTCCTCGGTACTTTTTTGTCGATTTCCCTTCCTCCTTTTATTCAATTCTATTGGTTTTGTAAATGTAACATCAATTTCATCCACTCGATTCAAAATATCTTACCCAATTAACTTCCTTGGAGAGTTTCTCTCATCTGTATTGCTAAAAAATGAAGCCTCGTCAATCTAAATTTATGATTTCTTGGTACCAATAAAGAACCACTTTCTACTATGACAAAATTGGAAAGGTTCTGTGTCAAAATTACAAAAGGGACGTGCAAAACTGGTATGTGTGTTCCAGCCGGATAAAACTTCAAGTCCGTGAAAGTCACTTACCGTCCAAATAAGAGCTGCTCGCATTCTAAACATTTCATTCTTTGATGAATCAAATGTTTCCACACCTTCACACCACAACTCATTCAGCTTCTTAATAAGCGGTTGTAGGTATACATCTATAATATTCCCCGCCGTACATGGACCTGAACTGATCATTTAGAGGATAAAATTTGATTGCTTCATACACAACCAAGGTGGAAGGTTTATAGAATCAAAATTACTGGCCAAATGCTATATTTAGCACTCATCATCTCAAAAGAATTGAAACCATCACTAGCTAGGCCCAATCGAACATTTCTAGGATCAGAAGCAAATTCAGGATAAGTAGTATCAAATCTCTTCCATGTCTGACCATCTCTGGGATGCCTCATGGTTCCATCTTTATTACTCTCGTTCATTTACCATTTTATATGCTCTGTAATTTTAGAGCACATGAACAATCTCTGCTACCTTGGTTTTAGCAAAAAGCAATGTGGAATTTTTGCAGGAATCTTTTGCTTCTTTTTTCTTCTTTCCCATATTAGACATGTGATTATTTTTGCTCTTCTTGGTTAGATTCCATCTAGAAGTATGACAATTCTTGCAAGTTCCCCCATGAGTCTAACAATCCGACTAGTCATTTTGAGTATTTATACTTCGCTCGATAATTTGGGGGCACGAGTAGCTCCGTTTAATGTATCAGGACTTGTGTGCAAAATTTGAGTTCATTCGGAGTTTATTTGATATGTTTCGGCGCGAGTTTTTGGAAGTCGAAAGTTTGAAAGTTTATTAAGTTTGATTTGAGGTACGTTGCGTCGTTTCTATAATTTTATTTGAGGCTTCGAGTAAGTCTGTGTTATGTTATAGGACTTGTTGGTGTGTTCACATGGGGTCCCAAGGGGTTCGGGTGAGTTTTGTATAGGTTTGGGTTGTGTTGCGCTTGTTTTTCTTATGTTTCGACGTCATTTCTTCAAGCATAAATGGTACCACATTGATTAGATAAGCTTTGATTACTGTTTTGATCGAATCATTAGATCCGTATCTTAATTACTTATCCATAGCCAAAGGAATCATCAAATTTGGATATCGTATGAGGATTTTATGATCATTTTACTAAGAATTAGGTTGCTAGATTTTTAAAATTAACTACAAAATTGCCACTGACTTTGTAGTTAAAAATCTGCACTATTTTCAAATATTGAAACCAACATATCTCCTTTATTATAAGGACAAATGGAATGATTCAAAATTCCAGCTTGACTGAAATTTCACAAGAAATCCATTGGAGGCATTAAAAGCAAGTTTTGGGATCATTTAGCATGCAAAACGAGGCAAAACAGCTGGAAAAAATACTAAATATTGAATGTTTGTTCATTTTGAATATTTTGAGTTGGGACGCTCGGATTTGGACAATTTTTGGAGGTGAATTTCACCAAGTAGATTGGGGTAGGTGTTCTATACTCGATATTGGTTATATTTCATGAATCCATCTTCGTTTATGGCATTTGATTGATGATTTCAAAGTAAAATTTTGGGGTTTTATCAAAATCTTCATAAAGTAATTTTTTGAGTTTTGAACATTGATTCGGAGTCGTATTTGAGTGATACTAGTATTGTTGGAATCATAATTAAATGGGTTGTCGGATTTGGTCAGTTTTGTCAGGTTCCGAGGCGCGGACCCGGGTTTGATTTTTAGTCAATTTTTTTATTTTGATAAAAGAATTGACCTTTATTGATTGGGTTTGTTTTCTTTCATATTATTTGATGTATTTGAGTTGATTTTAGCTAGTTTCGAGCCATTCATAGGTCGTTATGCGCGAGATGGAATTTATGAAGCATCATTTGGCTTGCTGGGTATTGGATTTGGCTTATTCGAGGTAAGTAACACTTCTAAATTTGGTGCTGAGGGTATGAAACCCCGAAATGTGTGTTATGTATTTTGTTGTTGAGGTGATGCACATGCTAGGTGAAGGGTGCGTGGGCGTACACCATGTGAATCGTGACTCCGTTAATTATGTGATACCCTTTAGTTACCTAATCTTATCTATAACCATGGAATATGTATGTACTATAGTTATTGAGTTGTGATCCATGTTAGAAACCATGTTTAGGGTACATGTTTATTCTGTTGGGACGCACTGAGGTTGTATTGTTGTTGAAGTATTTACTTAAATTGTAATTTCATACTCAGTCATATTCAATCATTTCACATCATATCTCAGTATCTGTTGCTATTTATTGACACACCATATCATCATTTTGGGCTAGTTTTATGGCATTGCGATCCCGAGAGACTGGGAGGTTAAAGACTGAGTGAGTCTGAGGGACTGAGTTGTGAGTGTTTATATATGTGGATCGGATTGCACGTCGCAACGAGTATCATTGATTTATGCCATGATTGGCTTGATATAGTGCTTGGGCTGAAGGAGCCCCTCTTGAGTCTGCATACACCCCCAGTGAGCGCGATTGGTTTATATTATGGGATGGATCTTGTCAGAAGCATTTATATTTTGGGATGGATCTTCCCCAGGCTGCATTAGCCTTATACAGTACCGAGTGACTGACTGTCAGTTGCTATGTATATATTTAGGATGGATCTTACCTGGTGTCCATATATAGTACTAAGTTATTGAGCATGTCGAGTGATTGAGAATGATGAGTAGAAAGTGTGAGACAAATAGATTGGGTAATCTGAGAGTGTGAGTACATGATTTCATCTCTCAGAAACATTGCATTGACATGAACACATGATATACATGCATAGAGATGCATTTTCCTCATATTGTAAGGTGTCACGTCATTCATGACTTCTCACACATATACATATGGACATAGAGATGTATTTTACTCTTGCTATCTGAAAAAAGGAAACATCTTACTTATTGTTGAAAGGATTTTCGGGAGAAATCACATTTTTTAAACTTACTCATATTTTTGTCGATTTCGGTAAAAGATTGGATTTTCACTGATATACTTGAAAAACAAGCCTATTTTATGGAATTGTGGACGAGCTGAGCATTTTATATCTGAGTTACTTCTTTTATTACTTTCATTATGTTGTTATGAACTGTTGTTGGCTATTGGTGTTGAACTCCGACCTTGGTTCTAGCTCGTCACTACGTTCAACCTAAGGTTAGGTTTGTTACCTATTGAGTACGTAGCGTCGGTTGTACTCACACTACACTTATTCTCCTTGCGTGCAGATGTTTGATGATGATGCTGCTGTGATCGACTGGAGATGGATTGAAGACGTACCTGCATTCCGGTTGTAGCTTCCTCTTGTTCATGGTAGCCTTCGATTTATAAAAATCTGTTTATATATATTTCGAACAGATGATGTATTTGTTTCATACCAGCTTTTGTAAATTCTAATATTAGAAGCCCATGATTTGTACTACCAGTCCTTGGGAAATGTATAGGATTTAGTATATATTCTTTTATCAAAAATCCCGAATTTGACTCAAAATCGGCTCACGAAATCCAACAAAATTTACAAATCTGGAAAGCCTATTCACTCATGAGTCCAATCATACCACATTTATCAAAATCCGACCTCATTTGACCCCTCAAATCCCAAAATCAAACTCTCCAATTCCCAAGCGCTAATCCCCTCAATTTCACCCCTAATCTTCACTAATTACATGCTTAAACAATGGGAAATTATCATAAACACGAGTATTAGGCTCAAGTAACTTACCTCAATGAAAACCCCCTTGATTCCCTCTTCATAACTCTCCAAAAGCTACAAAATCCGAATAGCAATGGCGAACAATACCCAAAAAGCCGCGAAGTGTGAAATATATACCTTCTGCCCAGGCGTCTCGCACCTCCGGCCCTCTTTCTTGCACCCCCGCAACCGCACCTACGGTCCAAGCGCCGCACCTGCGAAAGCCACTTAACTCCCTTGCTTCCGCACCTTCGCCCTAGTCTCGCACTTGCGGGCTTGCAGGTGCAGCTAAGCCTGCGCACCTGCGCTCCAGACTCAGCCTCCCCTTCTCCACATCTACGCACACATCCCCGCGTCTGCGACCTTGCACCTGCAGCTCCCCATCCGCAGGTGCGGAAAACACCATAAGTTCCAAAACCAACAGAAACCAGCTATCTCCCCAAGACCAAAATCAATCTGATAACCATCTGAAACACACTGAGGCCCTCGGGACCACAACCGACAATACCAACGAGTCACAGAGAAACATACAAACTAGGTCGAGCCTTCAGAACACTTGAAACAACATCAAAACCCCAAATCAACCTCGAATTCAATCCTAAGAACTTCTAAACTTCCAAATTCCACAAACGATGCCGAAACCTACCAAACCTCGTCCAAATAACCTCAAATTTTGCACACACGTCAAAAATGGCCCTACAAACCTATTCCAACTACGGAAATACCATTCCGACTCCGATATCAAATTTTGCACTACCAACCGGAAATCACAAAATTTCTAATTTCGCCAATTCAAGCCTAATTCTACCACTGACCTCCAAATAGCATTTTGGACACACTCATAAATCCCAATTAACCTAATGGAGCTAACTAAAACACAAAAGTCTAAATTCGAGATCGATTACTCATAAGTCAACATCCGGTTGACTTTTCCAACTTAAACTTCTCAATAAGAGACTAAGTGTCTCATTCCACTCCAAAACAACTCCGGACCCTAACCAACCAACCCGATACAATACAATATAGTTGAATGACACCTAAAGAAGCATAAATGGGGCCAAACAAGGCTATAACTCTCGGAACGGCCGGCCATGTCGTTACATCCTCCCCCCTCTTAAACAAATATTCGTCCTCCAACGAGTAGGTGTGGATATCTACTCCGCATCTCCCGCTCGGTTTACCAAGTGGCCTCCTCCATAGGCTTCCCTCTCCACCGCACCTTCACAAAAGCTATGTCCTTCGACCTCAACTTTTGAATCTTCCGATCCAGAATAGCTATTTGCTTCACATCGTAAGTCATATCACCCTCCAACTGAACAGTGTTGAAGTCCAAAACATGGGACGGATCGCTAACATACTTCTGAAGCATGGAACATGAAATACCGAATGCACACTCGACAAACTGGGAGGCAAGGCAAGCTTAAAATCCACCTCATCTATCCTCTAAAGCACCTCAAAAGGCCCGATTCATGCCCCTCTTCCCAAACCTCATAACACCCTTCATGGGTGATACCTTCAGCAAGACCTTCTCCCCAACCATAAATGACACTTCACGGACCTTCATGTCCACATAGATCTTCTACCTAGATTTCTCCGTGCGAAGCTGCTCCTGAATAAATTTCACCTTATCTAAAGCATCCTGAACCAATTCTATACCCAAGATTCTAGCTTCACCCGGCTCAAACCATCCAACCAAAGATCTACACCTCTTCCCATATAAAGCCTCATACGGAGCCATCTAAATACTCGACTAATAATTGTTGTTATATGCAAACTCCGCGAGCGACAGAAACTGGTCCCATGAACCCCCAAAGTCAATAACACAAGTGTGCAACATTTCCTCCAAAATCTGAATAGTGCGCTCGGACTGCCTATCCGTCTAAGGGTGAAAACATGTGCTCAACTCAACCTGAGTACCAACTCTCGCTGCACGGCCCTCCAAAACTACGACGTGAACTGAGTACTTCTATCAGAAATGATAGAAACTGGGACACCATGCAAATGAACAATCTCTCGAATATAAATCTTAGCTAACCGCTCTGATGTGTAAGTAGTACCAATAGGAATGAAGTGCACGGACTTGGTCAGCCGATCCACAATAACCCAAATAGCATCAAACTTCCTCGAAATCCGTGGGAGTCTAACTACAAAGTCCATGGTGATCGGCTCCCACTTCCACTCCAGAATATCCAATCCCTAAAGCAAGCAACTTGGTCTATGATGCTCATACTTAACCTGCTGACAGTTGAGACACCGAGCTACAAACCCAACTATATCCTTCTTCATCCGCCTCCAGCAATAGTGTTGTCTCAAATCCTGGTACATCTTCGTGGCACCCTGATGGATGGAATACATGCACCGTGGGCCTCCTCAAGAATCAATTCCCGAATCCCATCTACATTAGGCACACATATCCAGCCCTACATCCTTATCACACCGTCATCACCAATAGTCACATCCCTAGCATCACCTTGTCAGACCTTGTCCTAAAGAACGGGCAAGTCAGGGTCATCACACTGACGCTCCCTGATATGGTCATAAAGAGAAGACCTGGAGACCACACAATCCAATACTCGACTAGGCTCCGAAATATCGAATCTCACAAGCTGGCCCGCTAAGGCCTGAACATCCAATGTCATCGGTCTCTCTGCTGCTGGAAGATATGCTAATGAAGATTAAGATTCTTCTGCTTAAAAAGATGATGCAAACTTGAGTGATCTGTGTAAACCTCATAATGAACCCCATACAAATAATGACGCCAAATCTTCAAGGCATGAACAATGGCTGCTAACTCAGGATCATGCACCAATAATTCTTCTCATGGGTCTTCAACTGGAGCGACGCGTAGGCAATCACCCTACCCTCCTGCATCAAAACAAAACAAATGCCTATCCTAGAGTCATAACAATACACAGTATAACAACCTGAAGCTGATGGCAGAACTAACACTGGAGTTGTGGTCCAAGTAGTCTTGAGCTTCTGAAAGCTCTCCTCACACTCGTGCGACCACCTGAATGGAGCACCCTTTTGGTTCAATTTGTTCAAGAGCGAAGCAATAGATGAAAATCCCTCCATAAAGCGGAGGTAATAACCCACCAAACCAAGGAATTTCCTAATCTCCGTAGCAGAAGACGGTCTAGGCCAACTCTGAACCGCCTCCATCTTCTTCGAATACTTCTGAATACCCTTATTGGACACCACGTGCCCCAAAATACTATTGAACCAAGCCAAAACTCACACTTGGAGAACTTTGCATTAAGCTTCTCCTTCCTCAATATCTGTAATACAATCCTCAAATTCTGAGCATACTCCTCCTGCATACGAGAGTACACCAAAATGTAATCAATGAATACAATAACGAAGGAGTCCAAATAGGACTGGAATACACTGTTCATAAAATTCATGAACGCTGCTGGGGCATTGGTCAGCCCAAAAGACACCACCAAGAACTCATAATGGCCATAATGGGTCCTGAAAGTTGTCTTATGAATATCCAAATCCTGAATCTTCAGTTGATGATACACGTACCTTAAATTAATCTTGGATAACACCCTCGCTCCCTGAAGCTGGTAAAATAAATCATCAAAACGAGGCAAAGGATACTTGTTCTTGACCAGACCTTGTTCAACTGCTTGTAATCAATACACATTCTCATGGAACCATCCTTCTTCCTCACAAATAGAACCGGTGTACCCCAAGTTGACACACTAGGCCGAATAAACCCCTTATCTAGGAATTCTTGAAGTTGTTCTTTCAATTCCTTCAACTCCGCTGGTGCCATATGATCGGTAGAATAGAATTAGGCCGAGTGTCTGGTACCAAATAAATGCCAAAGTTTATATCCTTGTCAGGAGGCATGCCTGGTAGATCTGCAGGAAACAGATCTAAAAAATCACGGACCACTGGAACAGAATCAATAGTGGGAGTCCCTCCACTAACATCCCTCACAAAAGAAAAATAAGATAGGCAACCCTTCTCAACCATACGCTGATCCTTCAAGTAGGAAATCACCCTACTCAGTACATAATCTATAGAACCGCTCCACTCAACCCTCGGGAATCCCTACATTGCTAAGGTCACGATCTTAGCGTGACAATCTAGAATAGCATGACACGAAGATAAACAATCCATGCCCAATATCACATCAAAGTCTACCATACTGAGCAACAATAGATCCACTACGGTCTCCAGACCCCCAATAGATACCACACATGACCGATACACATGATCCACAACAATAGTATCTCCCACAGGAGTAGATACATGAACAAATGAAACTAAAGACTCACGGGGCATATCCAAAAAATGAGCTAAGTATGAGGAAACACGTGAATAGGTGAAACCAGGGTCAAATAATACGGAGGCATCTTGGTGACCGACTGAAAGAATACCTGTAATCACGAAATATAAAGCCATAACATATGTTGTGGCTGGGAGTGCATAGAAATGAGCCTGACCACCACCTGATCGGCCTCCCCCTCTAGGACGACCTTTCTGACTAACCTCCACCCCTAGCTGGCTGGGCGGGTGGTGAAGTAAATGGAGCTGAAGCTGATGGCTGACTTCTCTACTGAGATGAACCCCCAAGACGACAAGGACTATGCCTCCACATATGCCAAAACCATCCACACTCAAAACAACTCTCTGGTGCGGGGGACGGGGAATGAACGGAACCCCTAGCACCAGGATAACTGGTAGAAGAACCTGGCATGGAAGAGCCCTGAACAAATGGATCACGGGACAAAATCTGGGTTGGGAGGGCGCTGAATAATGAGTGGCCTTGATGAGAACTCTGAGAACCATGACCCGATGATGCACCCCAGTGAACTGGGCGAGCTGATTGTGCATGCCTGAAAGGACGGCCTCTGCCATGTTGGAACTGACCCCCATGAGGAGCACCACTGAATCCACCCTGTCGGCGAGGCCTTTTGGCCTCTATCTCAACCCTCTCCTAACCTCGATCCATCTCAATATGTCGAGCAATGTCGACAACATCATCAAAAGTGGCATCAAACACCCTCTCTCTAGTCATAAGAAACCGAAGCTGAAAACCGAGGCCATCTATAAATCTTCTGATCCTCTGTCGATCTGTGGGAACCAACCAGACCGCATGACGAGCCAACTCGAAGAAACGTATCTCATACTGTGTAATAGACAAATTACCCTGTTGAAGCTGCTCAAACTGCTTGTAGAGCTCCTCTCTACGAGATCAGGTACAAACTTCTCGAGAAAGAGAACGGAGAACTGATGCCAAGTAAGGGGCGCTGTGCCAACTGGCCTACGCCTCTCGTAAGCCTCGCCCCAACTAAATGCAGCCCCATATAACTAGAAAGTAGTGAATGAGACCCCACTAGTGTCCAGAATACCCGCTGTCCGAAGTATCCTTTGATATTTGTCTAAGAAACTATGTGCATCCTCACTCTCATCACCACTAAACGACGGAGACTGGAGTCTCCCAAACCTCTCCAATCGGTCGTGCTCATCCTCTGGTATAACAGGAAATACATAGTCCTGAGCAGCTACAATTGGCTGGGCTGGAGGTGCCTCCGGTGTCTGAAGTCCCTGAACAACCTGCTCAGGTGTGCGGGCGACGGGAGTGTGAGTGCCTTCCCCGGCCTGAGAAGTGGTTTCGGCTGTAGTAACTAAGAACGCCTGAGCAAGGCCAGTACACACTGGTAAGATCTAGGCTAGGGCCTCCTGAAGGCCAGGAATCACAATGGGCAGCTGGTCCCGCTGGAGCATCTGCGGCTGGGACCTGATCTGGAGTAACTGACGGGTCTACAGGTACTGCCCGGCTGCTTCGCCGGCTGCACCCCTACCCATACCCTGGCCTCAACAACGGCCTCGGCCTCCCACGGGCCTAACTGGTGGCTGGTCATCCTGTCTGGTAGTGCGGGTCCTCACCATCTATGAGAGAATGAAACAATAGAAGTTTAGTTACCAGAATCAATGCATTCGCACGACAAGAATTCAAGAATGTGAGATTTTCCTAAGGGTTCTGTAGCCTCTCGAAGATAAATACTGACGTCTCCGCACCAATACGCAAGACTTTACTAAACACGCTAATGAATTGTGAGACCTATGTATCCTAGGCTCTAATACCAACTTGTCACAACCCAAAATACCCTATCGTGATGGCGCCTATCGTGGTACTAGGCTAGCCGACTCATTAATAAAAAACAACTTTATATTTCATTTCAAAGATAATTTCAAGCTATTTCATAATAAACTTCATAAAGAAAATAAAAATAAATGAAAAGTGCGGAACGATAAGCCTGACATCGGGTGTCACTAGTCATGAGCATCTACAATACATGTCTGATAATACTAAGGCCAATAGAGTCTGGAAAACAACTAAAACATCTGTAGGAAGAATATGAAGGAGAAGGGCAGCACTCCGATCACCAGGCCGCTACCTTCCCAACTTCGATAGATCTGTGACAGATGAAATCAACACTCGCTAGCACGTCTAGTAACACCTGGATCGGCACACAAGGTGCATGGAGTAACGTGAGTACGCCAACTCTGTAAGTAACAACCACAAATAAAGGCTGAGCAGTTGTGACGAATAGTAAAACACATAAAATCCACAGTATGAAATCTCTGTAAAACACAACATGCTTCTAAATCACTATTTAGGTCAAATCATCTCATTTAAAATCCAGTTCCGGTGAAAATCATTTAAAATATTTTTCAATAGTTTCAACAGAGGCTCAATGCAAAAGAGAGTGAAAAAAAATGATGAAATAATAAACAGCCCCTCGGGCAAAACATTACTCATAAACAGCCCCTCAGACAAGCCTCACAGTCACTCGTAAATAGCCCCTTGGGCATACCTCACAATCACTTGTAACAGCCACTCGAGCAAACCTCACCATCACTAATGCCTCCCAGTCACTCAACACTCGGCACTCGGCACTCGGCACTCGCACTCAGTAGGTACCTGCGCTCACTGGGGGTGTGTACAGACTCCGGAGGGGCTCCTTCAGCCCAAGCGCTATATCAAGCCAAATCATGTAATAAATCACTCACACCCTCGGCCTATATCAAACATGTTGTGGCATGCACCCCGATCCCATAAATATCGTCACAAAATCATGCCCTCGGTCTCACTTAGTCATAAACCTCACAAGCCACTCGGCATTTCAGTAAAAACAAGTAACTCAGCCTAAAACAACATTTATGTGCATCAAAACAGAGTAATAAAACTGCGTTATGTAGTAAACAGGTTTAATCATGACTGAGTATAGATTTCCAATAAAAAACAGTGCGAGGATAGTAAGAAAAAGGCCCCTGAGGGTCCAAACAGTACTGGCACAAGGCCCAAACATGGTATTCAGCCCAATTTATAGAAACTCTTTCTAAATCACAAAGATATTATATAGTTTCAATAAAATATGCAACTCTACGGTTGCTACGGGACAGACCAAGTCACAATCCCCAACAGTGCACGCCCATACGACCGTCACCAAGTATGTGCATCATCCCAAAATAGTAAAATTTTACGAAATCCGAGGTTTCATACCCTGAAGACTAGATTTACAACTGTTACTTACCTCAAACTGGTCAAATCTCCCACCCGTGATGCTCTTGCCACTTGACTCAGCCTCCATCAATATCAACATATTAACATCAATATACGCTAACGGAATGAATTTCCACATAAAAAACTATCAAATTAGATAGAAATACCGAATTCGGCCCAAACCTGGCCCCCAGGCCCATGTCTCGAAATCCAAAAAAAATTACAAAACTAGAAAGCCCATTCACTCACGAGTCCAACCATGCCATATTTATCAAAATCCGACCTCATTTGACCCCTCAAATCCCCAAATCAAACTCTCCAATTCCCAAGCCCTAATCCTCTCAATTTCACTCCTTGATTCCCTCTTCAGAACTCCCCAAAAGCATCAAAATACGAATAGCGATGGTGAACAATACCCAAAAATTCGCGAAGTGTGCAATATATACCTTCTGCCCAGGCATCTCGCACCTGCGGCCCTCTTTCTCGCAACCGCACATGTGGTCCAAGCACCGCACCTGCGAAATCCACTTAACTCCCCTACTTCCGCAGATGCCCCAGTCTCGCACTTGCGGGCTTGCAGGTGCAGCTAAGTGTTGCACCTGTGCTCCAGACTCATCCTCCCTTTCTGCTCATCTGCGCACACATCCCCGCGTCTGCGACCTCACATCTGCGGCTCCCCATCCGCAGGTGCGAAAAACACCAGAAGTTCCAAAAACCAACAGAAACCAACTACCTCCCCAACACAAAAATCAATGTGATAACTATATGAAACACACCTGAGGCCCTCGGGACCTCAACCAAAAATACCAATGAGTCACATACCAACACACGAACTAAGTCGAGCCTTCAAAACACACAAAATAACATCAAAACACCAAATCAACCTCGGATTCAAACCAAAGAACTTCTAAACTTCCAAATTCCGCAAACGACTTCGAAACCTACAAACCTCGTCCGAATAACCTCAAGTTTTGTGCACACTCCAAAAATGGCACTACAAACCTATTCCAGCTCTCGAAATTCCATTCCTACTCTGATATCAAATTTTCCACTACTGACCGAAAATCACCAAATTTCCAATTTCGCCAATTCAAGCCTAATTCTACCACAGACTGCTAAATAATATCCCGGACACACTCCTAAGTCAAAATTTACCTAACGGAGCTAATTGGACAATAAAAATATAAATCCAAGATCGTTTACTCATAAGTCAACATTCGATTGACTTTTTCAACTTAAACATCTCAATAAGAGACTAAGTGTCTCATTCCACTCCATAATCACTCCGGACCCAAACCAAATAATTTGATACCATACAATATAGTTGAATGACACATAAACAAGCAGAAATAAGGGAAACTGGGCTATAACTCTTGGAACGACTGAGAGAAAAAATTGAAGCTTCAAAATAAAGAAGTGGTAGTAAGGCTGAGAATTCATGGTAGTTCATAACCCCATTCTTTACTCATAGAACCAAATGATTTATATATCATATTTCAATTCTGATCATGGAGAGGGTGTTCCTCTTCCCCTATCCCTAGTTCATGTGAATTTGTGAAAAAATTATGCTACCCCTTCTGAAGATCCACATAGGAGGATGAGTGTTACTCTTTCAGTTTCTACCGGATGCAACCTGTTATCCCGGCTGGCGGAGCTTGCTAATTATCTTAAGCCTTTGGATTTAGAGAAGTATTGTGAAAATATTTGGGCACTCTCGCAAGAGTGTTTGTTAAAAAACTCCATGCACAAGGCTGCAGCGGTATGTTCCTATCCTCCTTCATTATTTTCTCTATTTTTGATATGAACATATCTTGACTTTTACCCTTCTAGTTTTGTAAGAAATCTTTCTTACTTCCGAGAGCCTTCAGAGTTTGATTCATGATAAGGAATAACTTACTTCTGCTCGGGATCAGCTTTTGGCAGAGTAGGAGAAAAGTGTCGCTCGCCTCTCGGAATTCGAAGCTAAAGTTGTTGAGGTTATTGCATTGGAGGCTCTTTTGCAGCAAAGCGAGCAAGAGGCGGTAACCCTTAGAAAAGAAATTGGCCTGCTGAGGGTTAGATTTGACAAAGCCAAGGCCAAATGGGTTAAAGTGCATGATGTCATTCTTGCTGCAACCGAGCGTGAGGCTTCCACTACTGAAAAAGTGGGTGACTTAGAGGCACCCTTGAACTCCAAAACCGAAGAGCTTGTTGTTGCGGGGATGAAACATGCCCACTTGGAAGAGAAGTACAAGAAAACTATTGAGCATAATAGGCTCTTTAGTTCAACTGTCCGCGACCTTGAGGTTAGACTCAAATCTGTAATGTCCATTGGGAAAGCCTTTCTGCCGAGGTAACTTAAATCAAAGAAGAACTTAATCAATGAGAGGCTTCCCTCATTGTTGAAAAAACTTACGCTATGTACAACATGAGAGAAAAACCCCTGGAAGAGGCCAAACCGGGTATCATTGATTTGATGTCAAAATTGCTAAGGCCCGTGAGCTTGAGTTAGCTACTAAAAATGAGCTTCCAATGTAGTCTGATACTCTTGGTCCTTCCGGTTCCAGTTCCGAGTCATCGAGAACTGAATAGGAAATGAAGGATGATGATGCTGAAGACCAAACTAGGGAAAATGTCGAGCCATCGGTTGATACATCTACTTCTCCTAGGGACGTGGACACTTCTCTTCCTCCTGGTTCTGTAGATACTGTTGTTTAGTTTTTCTTTTCTTTTATTTTCCCATTCTTGTACCTTTGTCGTTTTGCCACGTATTTGTAAATAAAAACACATTTTTTGCTCATGTAATGTTTGAGCCTCACTTTCGTTTGATTATCCATGCAATTCTTCAACCTTGGTATTTGCTTAAGAATTATGTGCACGTTTTTGTGCTCTTTATTATGTGTAGTCTTTGATGCATTTTCCTCGAAACACTTTGGTTCCAAGCATTGACCCTTTTACGTGAGGGTTTCTATAAGTATTTGCACAAGTTTACTTTTTGCGTTCTTTCGTGTATGTCTTCAGGTGCATTTTTCCCCGAATTTAATTACGGCCATAAATTCTACCGAAACAAACCCTTTAACATGAGGTTTTCAATAAGAGAGGGTCCTCTTATGTTTACGGTGCTCTTGAAGGGGACGTCTCCTGTTTATTACATCACTAGCATTTGACGTACTTGTTTAAATTTCCAATAACAAAGTTAGTTCATTGTTCAGGCGAGAAACAAGGTAAAAACAAAAGGATTTCATTTCATTTAATTCTTTATTTACACAATAATTTGATATGATAAAAAAAAACTTCCATTAATTGTGGCTATCTTGTACAATCTAGTTCTATGGGGCTAGCCGCGCAGTCCCCCGTCCCGATGACGCAATTATGTTTCCGAATTTTCATTTCTCGATTGACGTGGCAGTCACTGTTGCCATATCTTCATATCATTCCCCACCCTCGCCCCTAGTGTTCGAAGGCGAAGAATGTGAATTGGAACACTGGAAGTCATATGCCTTCAATGATTCCACCAATAAATTGCTAGATAATCCTTAAATTGGTAACACACCTTACTTCCCCTTAGGAATCTATACTATCAAACAAAAGACTATCTAACAACCCTCTAGTGCTTTGTGCTCGTGACTGTCGGGTAACCTTTGCTAGGTAGAAAACTTAACTTCCCATTGGGAATTTACTATCGAGTCAAAGATTATCTAACCGTCCCCGAGTGGAAACTTGCTTGGTTGCCTTGCTATTAAAGGTCTTATTGATGTTGTCTTCGTAGTATGTTTTCTTTCATTGCCTCCTTAAAAACCTTTAGAGAAAAACCCAATTGGGACAAAACAGAATGAAGAGAGAAAGAGTGCAGCACATACTTTCTGGTTGAATAATGTTCATCAGCAATAATATCTTTTGAGGTGCGCCACGTTACAATTGCCGGGAATCTTATCTCCATTCTTGTCTTCCAACTCGTATGATTTTATCCCGGTAATAGCTTATATTCGGTAGGGACATTCCCTCATTGGACCCAGCTTCCCCGCGTTGAGCTCCCTAAGATTTTGAGTTACTTTCTTTAGAACCAAATCTCTTACATTGAAATAACGAAGATTAGCTCTTCGATTATAATACCGCTCCATTCTCTGCTTTTGAGCTGCCATTCTTACATGCGCCAAATCCCTTCATTCCTCGAGCAGCTTCATGTTGATTAACATTTCTTCGTTGTTTGATTCTTCATCTGCCTGGAAAAATCTCAAGGTGGGTTTCCCTACTTCCACCGAGATTAGAGCTTATGCACCGTACACAATGGAAAAATGAGTCTCTCCTGTGCTCGACTTGGCCGTTGGGTGGGCCCATAGAACTTGGGGTAATTCTTCGGGCCAATTTCCTTTCACCGCTTCCAACCTTTTCTTGAAGTTTGAATAATCACTTTGTTCGTTGACTCCGCTTGACCGTTTGCGCTCGGATGATAGGGCGAAGATGTGATCCTCTTTATTTTCAAATCTTCAAGGAACTTTGTAACTTTTCCACCGATAAATTGTGGCCCATTATCAAATGAGATTTCCTTTGGTATTCAGAACCTGCAAATTATATTCTACCACAAGAAATTGATCACCTTGCCTTCTCCGATCTTCTAGTAAGGACCTGCTTCTACCCATTTAGAAAAATAGTCGGTTAATATTAAAGGAAATATTACCTTTCCTGGAGCCGGTGGCAGCGGTCCGACGATGTCCATGCCCCATTTCAAAAACGTCCACGGGGACAGAACCGAATGTAAAGGTTATGCCGGTTGATGCACTAGTGGCCCGTAGTGTTTGCATTTATCACATTTTTCGTACAAAGTCTTTAGCATCCATGCAAGGCCAGTAGTATCCTGCCCCCACCAACTTCAGCACTAAGAAATAGCGCCCGAGTGGTTGGCGTATATCCCTTCGTGGACCTCTCTCATGACATAGTTAGCTTCAGATGCCCTTAAGCATCAGGACAACAGGACTTGGAAAGATTTTCTATACAATTGGCCTCTCTTGAAGCTATATCGTGTTGCTTTGGCACGTAGAGCCCGTGATGCTTTGGGTCTTCGGGTAACTTCCCATGCTCGAGATAATCGATGATTTCATTTCTCTAGTCCAAGACCAAATTAGTCAAATTTACCACATAATAGCCATTCGTATCCAGGACTGAATTCATCAGTTTTACTACCTTCCCGGACTTTGATCCCTTTATTCCCGTTAATGATCCTAAGTTTTCCAATGCATCTGCTTCTGCGTTATCCTTCCTTGGGATATGAGTAATTGACCACTCCCAGGATTGTGCCAATAGAGCCTGGACTTTTATCACGTATTGTTGCATGCATTCTTCTTTGGTGTCAAAGATCTCGTATACCTGATTTACCACCAGCTGCAAGTCACATTTGATTTCGATGACCTTGGATTCAAGTCATCGGGCCAATTTGAGCCCTGCAATCAAAGCTCCATACTCTTATTCATTGTTATTTAAAGAGATCGTTCTAATGGCTTGCGTTAGGTTTTACCCCGAAGGCGTGATAGACTATTTTGATCCCGAACCCTTTAACATTAGAAGATCCGTCTTTGTATAAGGTCCAAACCCTTGATGTCGATTCTGACACCATTGCTGCCTCTTTGGTTGCCATAGGCAGTAATCCGGACTGAAATTGGCCACAAAGTTATCTAAGACTTGTGACTTAATTGCATTCCTTGGTTTATATTCTATGACAAATTTTCTCGTTTTGATAACCCATTTGTCCAATATTCTCAAGATCTCGGGTTTATGGAGAATGTTTCGCAAAGGGAAAGAAGTCACCACAGCTATCGGGTGGCATTGGAAGTAGGCCTCAGCTTCCGAGCGACATCTATGATTGCTAAGGCCAGTTTCTCCAAATATGGGTAGCGAGTTTCTGTTCCCGTTAAAATTTTACTAACATAATAAACGGAAGATTGTGTACCTTCGTCCTCTCTGAGTAAAATTGCACTTACCGCAACTTCTGAGACCGCAAGGTAAACTAGAAATGTCTCACTTTCTTTTGGTTTTGAAAGCAATGAAGGGTTTCAAATCCCTCAAATCCTTCTGGCACTTCGGTGTCCATTCGAAATTATTTTTCCTTTTGAACGTGCGAAGAAGAGATGACATTGTTCTGATGACTGGGAAATGAACCTGCTCCAAATTTCCAACCTTCTAATGAGCCTTTGAACTTCTTTTACATTTGATAGTTTATCCGGATGTCTTATATGGCCTTGATTTTATCGGGTTTACCTCAATTCCCCTTTGTGAAACCATAAATCCCAGAAACTTACAAGAACTAACCCCGAACGCGCATTTCTCAGGATTAAGTTTCATATTATGCTTCCTCAGGATGTCGAAAGTTTCTTGCAGATGTTTGAGGTGGTCACCTGCATTTAAATACTTAGAGAGCATATCGTCTATATAAACTTTCATAGTTTTTCCTATTTAATTTCAAATATCTTGTTCACGAGACATTAGTAAATGGCTCCGTGATTTTTCAACCCAAAAGGCATCACATTGTAACAATATGTACCGAAAATCGTTATAAACGAAGTCTTTTCCTGATCTTACTGGTTCATCTTAATTTGGTTGTACCCAACATAAGCATCAAGAAAACTCATTAACTCGTGCCTGGTCGTGGCATCAATCATTTGATCGATGTTTGGCAGTGGGAACGAGTCTTTAGGGCACTCCTTATTAAGATATTTATAATCTACACGCATGCAAAATTTATATCTCTTTAACTACTACTACTACATTATCTAGGCATCCCGGATATCATACCTCTTGGATCAAACTTATATTAAGAAAATGGGTTACCTCTTCTTTGACGAATTTGTTCTTGGCTTCGACAATTAGGCATCTTTTTGTCTTACCGGAGGTATGTTGGGATCCAAGATTAACTTGTGCACGGCAACCTCCCTTTGGATACCTGTCATATTCTCGTGCGACAACGCAAAACAATCGGCATTAAATTTAAAAAATTCAATAAAATCAGACTGAGCTCCAGGTGGAATCCTTTCCCCAAGTGGAATTTCCTTTTTAAGAATTCTTCAAACAATGCAACTTGATCCAATTCTTCTGCCATGGACATCGTTTCATCTGTCTTATCTGGAACTTGTAAATATCTTGGCACCTGATAATGTTCTGACGCCTCTATCCTCAGGCTCACTTTTTCTAGTTCGGGAGTAGGTGTTGGTTCTTGTAATTGCTATTCCACGCGTTCCTTTCCTTTGCTACTGGAGAGAGAAATTGCATTCATCTCCCTTGCTGCCGGTTGATCACCTCTTATCTATTTGATTCCTTCGGGCATTGTAAACTTCAACAATTGGTGATATGTTGAGGGCACAACTTTCATCTCGTGTAACCATGGCCGTTCCAGGATGATGTTATATCCCATATCACCATCTACAACTTCGAAAAAGGTTGTTTTCATTACCCTTCAGCGTTCGTGAACTATAAAATCTCTCCCAGAGTCATCACACTCGTAAGGTTGAATCCGGCTAGGAGCTTTATGGCCAGAATAATGCTTTATGTGAGTTTAGTTTGCTCCAATACTCTCCATCGTTTGATATTTGTCGAACTTCATGGCTCCACTAGAACATGTTTAATCTTAAAATCTAACACATTTAAAGAAATTAAAAATGCATTGTTCTGCAGTAGCAGCAATCCGTCCGTGTCCTCCTCCGTAAAAGTGATATTTTCATCCCGAAGCGTTTTACTCTGAGTTATTGATATTTTCGTCTTCTTTGTTGCCGAAAAGGTGACCCCATTAATATCATTCCCTCCGAAGATCATATAATCATTTGGCGTGGGGGTTCTTCTCCTGCTTTCGAGGGTTTCGCGTCGTCCCTTTTATGACCATAATTGTTCTTAGCTCGATCATTTAAGAACTCTCTTAGGTGACTATTCTTCAATAATATTGCCACTTCTTCTCGAAGGTATCGGTCGTCCCGTGTCCGGTGGCTATTCGTCCTATGGTATTCACACCATAAGTTGGGATCCCTCTAGCTGGGATTAGATCTCATTTGACTCGGGAACCGCCCCTCTTTGATGTTTCTCATGTCTGATAGCAATTCCACTATACTGATGTTTAATTTGTATTTCAATAACTTGGGGTAAGAAGCATCCTGTGACCCTGACATTTCTTTATCCTGAAGTGATCAATCGCTCTGACCACGCTCCCTCCTTCTGTCAATAGAGAACGTGTCTTCTGTCTGGAAGCCTCTTCCACAACTTTCGATTCGCTCATAGGGCAAAAATTGGACCGTCAAAGTCCGTATGTCTGTGTCATAATCATCTTTTGATTTTTCTCGGTTCTTCTCCCGTCCTTTAGTCGATGAAAGAAAACATGATCATCTTCAATCCTTATTTTTTACTCGTACTGATTGTGGACAATCACCCAAGTCTTTGCTTGAAACTCGAGTAGGATTTCCTTCAGCTTTGGGGAAGCGTCTGAACTTTTCGGATTCAATCCCCTGGTGAATGTTTCAGCTCGGGACGTCCGGGAGAAACATTCTTTCTTGTGGAATTGGGTAACGAATTCTCGTAATAAATCGGACTCTCCCTGCGTGATCCTAACTATACCAGCCTTCCGGCTTGTACTTTTCTAGCCCTGGCATGGGCCTTGATGAAAGAGTCCATGAGCATTTCAAAGGAATCTATAAAATTCTCGGGTAAAGGTGAATACCACATCAAAGCTCCCCTTGTGAGAGTCTGTCCAAATTTCTTTAACGACACATATTAAATTTCGTGAGGAGCTAAATCATTTCCTTTTACCTCCATTTTGTAGGTGGTAATATGCTCCTGAGGGTCTGAAGTTTCATCATACATGGGCACTTCAAGCATCTTGAACCACTTCAGGCTTAATTTTGGTGCCGCACTCGGTTTGTACGACAATTGAGTGTATTTCTTTGATTCTGGGCCCTTCAATAATGGTGGCGCGCTCGAGATTTCGTCCATACAGGCGTTTACTCTCATAAATCGTAAAAGTTCATTCTTAAAAGGATCGTTCTCTCTATTAGGACCAAATCCACTCCTCCCAGCCCTATCGGAGCCAACTTCACCCCAAGAGTTTTGTTGTCGACCCTCTGCGTTGTTTGATTTCCATGAACACCGGCAGAAATTGGATCTCGTCTGCTTGCATTATTCAAAGCCCCCGACAGCGTTTGCTTCAGCTTCGTCATAACCTTGATCTGTCGCGTGAGATGACCTAAAATGATAGCCTTTTACTCTTACAAGACTCTTACTTCATCAACGACATGCTCCTCATGAGCATCATCGAGAGCCGTCACGCTCAGTTGTATATCAAGGAAATAGTCAGGCTTCATGGTACTCCAGTTTCTATTATCTCAAATCGAGGAGCCCAGTTCACGGCTAATTTCTGGAAGAAATTTCAGTAAGGTTTGGGTACTCGGGTAAATCTCAGCACGGCTTTCCATCCGCAGACTGATGGTCAAGAAGAGAGAACTATTCAGACGCTTGAACATATGTTACGGTCTTGTGTGTTGGACTTCAAGGGTAGTTGGGATGACCATTTACCGCTTATCAAATTTGCTTACAATAACAGCTTTCACGCTAGTATTCAGATCGCCCCATTCGAGGCATTGTATGGAAGAAGGTGTAGATCTCTGATTGGGTGGTTCAAGGTTGGTGAGGAAGAATTGTTAGGGTCGTATCTTGTGCACCAGGCGTTGGAAAAAGTCAGAGCCATTCGAGAGAGGATGAAAACGACTCTGAGACGTCAAAAATCCTATGCAGACGTTCGTCGAAAGGAATTGGAATTCCAGGTAGATGATTGGGTATTCTTGAAGGTATCTCCCATGAAGGGAGTGATGCGGTTTGGGAAGAAAGGGAAATTGAGCCCAAGGTATGTCGGGCCATATCGGATTGCTCAAAGGGTAGGACGAGTGGCTTATAGGTTTGAATTACCCCCTGAATTATCATTAGTGCACCCGATGTTCCACGTGTCTATGTTGAAAAAAGTGGTTGGAGATCCATCAATCATCATGCCAGTTGAGAGTATTGAGGTTAATGAAAAATTATCGTATGAAGAAGTTCCGGTTGCTATTATTGATAGACAAGTTCGTATAGTGAGGAACAAATAAATTGCTTCAGTTAAATTATTGTGACGAAGTCAGCACGTTGAGGAAGCCACGTGGGAAGCGAAAAATGAGATGAAAGAAAAATATCCCCATTTGTTTGAGCAAGTCTAGTAGTGTTCGTCAGAACTGTCGTCTCTAAGCAAATTATATTTTTATGTTCGGTTTTGTGCAAAAGCACCCCATCTTTCCCTAATGGCCTTATTGTTGTAATTTCCCAAGGTGTGCTGAAACTGAACCCGCTGTTACTATTTGGGGTAGTGTGCAACCCTTGAAGTAAACAAAAGTTTTGTGGAACTTATGTGTTAGGCAAGTGACTAATGGTAGTGTAGGTTGGTAATGATTAATTGAAACGAATATGGTATATTGAGGTGATTGGGTTGTATGGAACTCATTAAAATGACCAAGTTATGTGCAAAAATGTGAATCATGTGTAAATTTGTGGTATAGGGAGGAAGAACTATGTGTAGTTGACAAAATGATTGGATATTTGCAAATTGTTAAGGTAACAACGTTGGGTGAGAGTTATTGGGTGATTAAAATTGTGTAATGGTGCTTGGAAGTTTGTTTCGGGGGCTCCCTGGAAGGTAGATAGGTCTAATTACAAAGGGAACTCTCGCAAAAATTTTCTGAAACATTGGAGTTAGCGAAAATCTGGAAGTTCCATATCATGCTTTCAAAACTAATTGATTTCCAAAATCCTCATTCGAGTACGAATGATTTGGGGGGGGGGGATGTAAAGACCCGTAAAAGTTTCTTGTTAAAATAATGCCCGAATGAGTCCCCGATTTTTTTTATTGTGGAAATCTTTAAAATGAACCTAAATTGAGTAAAAAGTACCCCGTGACTTAAAGAATAAAATTTTCCAGAAAGTAGGTGCTATGCGACACACTATGCGATCGCATAACGTGTATGCGGACTGCATAATGGTCGCATACCTGGCCAAATCACAGCCCCATTTGAGGATAGCTATGCGGTCCAATATGCGATCGCATTTCGGTTCTGAGGACCGCTAAGCCATCGCTTTGTTGCCTTTGATTTTTTGGAAGGAGATTATGCGATCGCATAACGTGTATGCGTACGACATAATGGTCGCATACCTGGGCAGTGTGTTTTGGACTTTGGCCCATCTTGAGGGCCATTATGCAGTCGTCTCTGCGGGCCGCATGTCAGGAATGAGATCGCATTACTGACTGCATTCTTGCGTCGAGCTCCTATTTTTTTAATTTTAAAACCTGACCCCAGTTCATTAAAACACCTCTCCCCTTCATTTTTAACTATTTTCTGAACAAAATTAGAGAGACGGGAGAGAGGGTTCTTGAGAGAGAAAACCTCATCTTTATCAATTTGATTTTCAAAGACACTCAGGCCTGGAAATTTTGAGTAATCATCTTCTTCTTCATTCTAACAGGTAAGAATCTCCATACCATTTTCATTAGTTTTCTGGTTTTAAACAAAAGGGGACTCTCATGAACTGATTCTTGAAAATATGAATTGATACCTTGCATGAATGCTCATTAATGTCCATAATCTAGTAAGGGGGAGTGGTTTGGGGTAAAATTCACAAAGAAGGGGTGGTAATCTAATGGGGTGTTCTAGCATTCAATAAGATGCTTAAAAGAGTTCAAATTGTATGCATGATTTCAAATTCTGAGTTTAATATGTTTAATTGTGAACTAGATTGACGGCACTAGTCGGTTCGGTGATTTGTGAGTAAAAGTTAAAAAGGGATTACGACCCCTGGTATGTATGGCTAACTTTAACCTTTGTAGAATCCCCTTGTTGGGTCCGAGCATACGGCATGTGTATCTTATTGAAAATATGTGAATTGATTATTCAAATGTGTTGAGACGTAAGATTCTACTCTCTGATTGTCCTAGTTGATTGTCATATTACCGTGCTATATGAGGTGTGAAAAGTGTTTTGATGTGCCTGTCTTATTATGTGCAAAGCCCGTAAATGCTCGAGGGTATCGATATGAAAGTATGTGTTAATGAATGAAAGATCGTTGGTGTGCCCAAGTGTGGGAATGTATATAATGGTTAGAATCAGCGTGTGGAGAGTAATGAAAGAGGGTATTGTGAAATGATGTAAATGAGTTTAACGATTATGGCAACACCGTGTACATGAACTACTGCTTGGTGAGAATTATGGTGCCTTGGTCCCAAATAAATAAATGGTTGATATGAACTTGTGTTCCTTGAAATGATGATTCTTGTGACTTGATTGTTTGTGGTTGTTGCTATGAAAAATGACTGTCAGGTGGGATCGGGTTGCACACCACAACACGAACTAATAAGGATAATGAATTGAGAGGTAATAAGGGTGGCCGAGGAAATAAGGGTGGCCGAGGTAAAAAGGGAGGCCGAGGTAATAAAGACGGAATGTGATCATTATCACTATTGAAATGAAAATCTATGAAACTTTATGGTGTGAGGTAATAAGGGTGGCCGAGGGAATAAGGGTGACCGAGGTAATAAGGGTGGCCGAGGAAATAAGTATGGAATGTGATAATTATCACTATTGAAATGAAAATCGGGAAAACTCTTGAATATGGTGATCTTGAAAGGGGAAAAAGAGAGATTGTGAGACTTGTTGACTTTGGTTTCTTCTGTCCATGCGCTTTGATTGATTGGTTCTATTTATGTCCCCTATCTGTGTATTGTTTAATTGTACTTGGGACAAAGTTTGTTCATACATACTAGTACTATTCCACAGTACTAACGTCCCTTTTGCCGGGGGCGCTACATTTTCTTATATGAATGTAGGTGGTTTTGCAGTAGGTAATTCAGCCCACCGTTAGTAGTGCCTCCTCTCCTTTTTGTCAGCTGTTCTGGTGAGACCCACTTCCTCCCGGGGCCACGGGTGGCGCATGTCGCCTTATTTTGAGTTTATGGTATAGTGTAAGGTATAGCCGGGGCCTTGTTACCGGCAAGTATTATATAAATCTTTTGTATTCGTAGAGGCTCCGTAGACACAATGTGGGTAATGTACTTGTGTATTTTGGGTAGTAAGCGTACGGACCGGAATCGTGATCCAAGTTGGTAAATATTATTTGTATTCTGTAAGTATTTGGCATCATATGTTGGAAATGGTAAAAAGGTAGAAATGAATTTAAGTTGCAAGTTTATGCTTAAGTTATAAATGGATATTTCACATGGATGATGTATATTGAAATCACGGGGTAATCCGTGGGTTAGGAAAGGAAAACCAGGTTCGCTTGACCGGGTTCATTCGGTTACGCGCCGGTCTTGCCCCTCGATTTTGTGGCGTGACAGCTGGTGCCACACTTGACGCAATTGCATGTACCATCATCACAATGAAGAGTACATGGAAGGTAAAAATGTCGCAAATGCGACTCCCTCTTCGCATTTGCAAAGGAAATATAGGATTGGGTTGTAAGGCCCCGTAAAAGTTTTCCTAAAAACTTGGATTCCGTGACGCCGAAGTAGGCGTAGAGGTTAATGGTAGTAGAAATTATTTGCGTATTGAACCTTGCGCTGGGAGTTGAAGAAAATACTTTTGTAGAAATAGGCATTTTTGCGACCCATTATGCGGCCGTATAACCACTATCTGAGCCGCAGAATGAAGCAGCCTTTTTGTCAAATTTTGAGGTGAATTATGTGGCCAATTATGCGACCGCATAACCGTTTTGCGAGCCGTACTTTGGCCGCATAATCGTTCTTGGACTTTCGCGGTGGGAGGTTCTGCGGTGCATTATGCGACCGCAGAACAGGTCTGCGGGCCGCATAACGGCTGTAGAGTGAAGCAGGCCAAGCCAATTCTCAGTGTCACTTTTCGCGGTCATTTTGCAGACCGCATAACCATTATGTGGTCGCATATGTGACAGCAGAACCTGTTCCGGAGCTTCATTTTTAGGGTTTTTAAAGATGACATATTCCATTAAAACAACTACCTTAGACCATTTTGAACTTATTTTCTTATATGTTTAGAGTAAGAGAGAGAGTCCTAGAGGGAGAAAGTGATCTTCGTCAAATTTCTCTTCAATTCTCACTTAAATCCTTGAATATTATCAAGAGAGGCACCTAGGTCTTCTTCCTAAGAGGTAAGATTTTATCACCCAAACTCTTAATTTCAAAATGTAACTAGAATGGTCCATTAGTAAGGTAATTCATAGGGATGGGAGTGCTTACCTTGCATGCATGTGTTCGTAAGGTATGTGGGGAGGTTGTGAGTTAACGATAGAAAAGAATGGGGTGTGGGTTGGTGGAGTCTTTCATAAAAAGGGCCATGAAACCTTAATACACACATTGTGTTTGATAAAATTCTCAAGTGAGCTAGAATTATGATTGTTTTCCTAATTTTGGGTTCAATTTTGCTATATTGCTAAAATAGATTGAAGTTGATAATATTCCGGAAACATCTTAGAGTTTTAAGAAGCTCAATTGAGGTATGTTGGACAAACCCCTCTTCTTAGAATTGTCCTACGGTACTCATGAAATCGATATAAGTCCCAAATTGAACGTCCAAGAAATTGCTATCCCGATGTGCATGCTTTGAAAGTATATGTGTTAAGTGTATTCCCATGCTTTTATTGTTTTATCTCGTCATCTTGAGAAATGTTTAACACTAAGAATATGTGCTAAAAATTCCTAGACTTAAAGTCAAATTCGATTAAAGACTGTTATGCCAAGTTGTGTGAAAATCCTCTACGTGCCTTAGATTCTATATTGCTCACATGTGAAATCAGAAGTCTTGAATGGAGAACTGTGTTGTTATTGATGATAATAATAACGTTAGAATGTGGAAAAGAGATTGAATGATGAAATAGAGCCAAGCACCAAGAATAACTTTATAATTGGGGCCACTCGTGCCAATATAGTAAAAAGATGGGAAACAAATATGAAATTGTGAATATGGTTGATGTCCCAAATGAGATGGCTTAGCCGATCGTGCCGAGATCGGACTCCATGTAATAACACGGTGGTATTGTGAATGAAATTGTGAATATGATTGATGTCTAAAATGATATGGCTTAGCAGTTCGAGCCGAGATCGAACTACGTGTAAGAACACGATGGTATTGTGGACTGTGGCATATTGGCATTAAAAACCATCCAACCTAATAACATGGAAATTGACTTGAAAATCTAAGTGAGCCTTAAATTTATGTTTTAGTGTTATTTACAGCTCATATTGCTTTCTTGATTGTTTCCTTTGCATTACTATTAATGTCATTGTGATGGTCTTTTGTTTTCATACTAGTATTATTCGACAGTACTAAACTCCCTTTTACCTGGGGCGCTGCATATTTAAATGGATGAAGGTGGTTCCATAGCAGACAGTGTTGATCACAGATAGTGATGCTTCCTCTTCTCAGCGAACTCGGTGAGCCCCATTTCATTCTAGGGTCATCTATTATATCTTTTGTTTATATTGTTGTACTTTTTAAGGTATAGTCGGGGCCTTGTTGCCCGCACCATCTTTACACTATTTTGTATCTTTAAAGGTTCTGTAGACACCACATGGGTTGAAGGTGTGTCACGCCCCAAAGCCCAGGGACGAGACCGACACCTAACCGGGTGAACCCGGTCAAGCGGACCTGGATTGCCTTTCCTATCCAAAGCGTTTTCCCTGTATATACAATGCACCATATTCCATATAAAATAACAACTTCGGATTTAAGTGTGGGTTTACAAACTTAAGTTCATTTCTCTTTTAGCATTTCAACAATTGATTCCCAAAACATACACAATACATACATAACTTTCCAATACGGACCAAGATTCCGAATACGTACAGTTACTACCCAAAGTACATATATACACCCATATCATGTCTACGTAGCCTCTACGAATACTAGGATTTTATATAATGCTTTCCGACAACAAGGCCCGAGCTATACCTTACAATACATAACAGACTCAAAAGAGATGGCATGAATTATACACGGCCCAGGGAGGAAGTGGGACTCACCAGTACGTGCTGAAAGATGAGGAGGAGGAACCACTAACGGCGAGCTGAGCTACCTGCTATGGACCCACCTACATCCATGTAAAAGATGTAGCGCCCCCGCAAAAAAGGATGTTAGTACTGTGGAATAGTACTAGTATGTATGAGAAAACTTTACTCAAAGTAAAATCAAGAGATGCAAAGATAGAAAGTAGTTACAGGAACCAACACATAGTGCATAGTGATACCGAAAACAAGTACAATTGAGAGCCTCACAGATTCTCATTTCATCATAGTCACATTTCTGCTTTATTACATTCTGTTGCGGCGTGCAACCTGATCCCACCATACCGTTTACAATCCACCCTTATTACTACGTGTTGCGGCGTGCAACCCGATCTCACCTTACATTTCTGTTGCGGCGTGCAACCCGATCCCACTGTACAGTTTACACTCCACCCTTGTTACCTCTCCACCCTTATTACTTCTTGTTGCGGGGTGCAACCCGATCCCATCGGACCATCACATTTCATGGCAAAAAATAACAACCCACAATTCAATCACATGATTTCATATCATCAAGAGTGCAATTTCATAACACCAACCAATCATGTATTCACAATAGTCTTTATTATCCATATTCAACCACAAAGATGCTCATAAACAAGAATGTAAATTCATTACAACCAACAATCCACATGAAGTTAAGCCACAGCAAACCTTGCCAACAATGAGTCATAAACGATATTTCCATGGTCATTTAGTTCAATTAGATCAATTCACAATTCCCTTTCATCACTTGTTACATAACCCTTATCACTTAGATACATTTACACATTTGAGTTTGTTATCATTCTTTCATACCAACATACTCAAGCATTTAAAGAACCTTGCACATGATAGGTTAATCACATAGAAATCACCTTTCACGATTTCAATTATCACGATAGTCGACTAAGAAAAATCAGAGGATGAAATCTCACACCTCAACACAACCGGGCAATCAAATAACATATACTCAGGAAGAAACTCATACCGAATGTTTGGACACCAACAAGGTGACTCTATGAAGATTAAAGTTAGCCATACATACCTCCCCTTTTTAATTTCTATCACAATACACCAGACCGTCTAGTACCATCAATCTATTCCACAATGTGACATATTTCACTTAGAATTAGGAATCTTGTACTCAATTGAGAATTTTATCCAACACTATGTGACCCCTTAGACTACTAACCCCCTTTTGAGAATATGTCACGCCCCAAAATCGAGGGGCGCGACCGGCACCTGACCGAATGAACCCGGTCAAGCGAACTTGATTTGCCTTTCCTAACCCACGCATTACCCCGTGATTTCAATATACATTATTCATGTGAAATGGCCATTTATAACTTAACCATAAACTTTAAACTTGAATTCATTTCTACTTTTTATCATTACTAACACATGATACCAAATACTTACAAAATACATACAACATTAACAACGTGGACCACGATTTCCGAACCATACCAATACTTACCCAAAATACATGTGTATACTACCCACATTTGGCTACGGATCCTCTACGAGTACAAAATATTTATATACTACTTGTCAGAAACAAGGCCTCGGCTATACCTTACACTACACCATAAACTCAAAATAAGGTGACATGAGCCACACGTGGCTCCGAGAGGAAGTGGGGCTCACCAGAACAGCTGACGAAAAGGAGAGGAGGCACTATTGACAGTGGGCTGAATTACCTGCTGTAGAACAACCTACATTCATATAGGAAAATGTAGTGCCCCTGGCAAAAGGGACGTTAGTGCTGTGGAATAGTACTAGTATGTATGAACAAACTTTATCCTAAGTACAATCAAACAATACACAAGTAAGAAACAATAATAGAACCAATCAATCAATGCACGTGGAAAAGAACAACCAAATCATCAAGTTTCACAATCTCTTCTTTTCCCCTTTCAACATTACCATATTCAAGAGTTTCCCCGATTTTCATTTCTATAGTGATAACGATCACATTCCGTCCTTATTACCTAGGCCTCCCTTATTTCCTCGGCCTCTCTTATTCCCTTGGCCACCCTTATTACCCCGGCCACCCTTATTACCTCACATCTCATTATTCTTATTAGATCGTGTTACGGCACGCAACCCGATCCGACCCGACAACCATATTTTGTAACAATCAACCACAAACAATCACATCACAAGAATCAACATTTCAAGGAACACAAGTTCATATCAACAATTTATTTATTTGGGCCCAAGCCACCATAGTTCTCACCAAGCAGTAATTCATGTACACGGTGTTGCCATAATCGTTCAACTCATTTACATCATTTCACAATACCCTTTTTCCATTACTTTCCATGTACGACTTTTAGCCATTATATACATTCCCACACTTGGGCACATCAACAATCTTCCATTCATTAACACATACTTTCATATCGATACTCTCGAGCATTTACGATCTTTGCACGTAATAAGAGAGGCATATCAATACACCTTTCACAACCTGATATAGCACGACAATATGACAATCAACTAGGACAATCAGAGAGTAGATTCTTAAGCCTCAGCACATTTGAACAATCAATTCACATATTTTCAACAAGGTGCACATGACGTATGCTCGGACCCAACAAGGGGATTCTACAAAGGTTAAAGTTAGCCATACATACCTTGGGTCGAAATCCCTTTCTAACATTTACTCACAAATCACCGGATTGACTAGCACCTTCAATCTAATTCACAATACGGCACATTTAAACTTAGAATTAGGAATCATGAACATGTCTTGAACTTATTTGAGCTTTCTATCAAACACTAGGTGTTCCTTTAGATTAAATAACCCCTTTTAGTGAAAGGTTACTCCAACCTATTTTCCTTTACTAGATTATCATAAATTGGGTACATGCATGCAAGATTCTTAACCCCATCTTTATGAGCTATCCTACCCATGTTTCATTTTAACAAAAATATGGAAATTAAGGTTAATGAGGTAGAAGCTTACCTCTTATAGTGAAGAAGTTTATGTCCTACTTGATTAGTTCCACGCTTGAGTGATGAAGGAAGACCAATTTGATGAAGTTCGTACTTTCTCTCTCTAGAACCCACTCTTTCATCTCTCTAATATATCAGAAAATGGTTAAAAATGAAGGGGGGTATTTTAATGAACTGAGGTCGGTTTAAAATATAGAAAAAATAGGGCCCGACACAAGAATGCGGTCAGGAATGCGATTGCATTCCTGACATGCGGTCCTCAGAATCGACCGCATAATGGCCCTCAAGATGGGCCAAAATTCGAAACATACTGCCCAGGTATGCGACCATTGTGCGGTCCGTATACACGTTATGCGATCGCCTAATGCATCGCATAACTTCCCTCCCAAAACCAAAGGCAACAATGTGACAGCTATGCGGTCCGCAGAACTAAAATGCGATCGCATATTGGACCGCATAGTTGACCTCAAATCGGGCAGTGATCTACCCGTGTATGCGACCATTATGCGGTCTGCATACACGTTATGAGATCGCATAGTGTGTTGCATAACACCTACTTTCTGGGAAATTTTATTCTTTAAGTCTCGGGGTACTTTTTACTCAATTTAGGTCCGTTTTAAGAATTTCCACAATAAAAACAACTCGGGGACTCATTCGGGCATTATTTTAAACAAGAAAATTTTACGGATCCTTACATCCTCCCCCCCCCCCCTTAAAAATCATTCATCCTCGAATGAGGATTTTGGAAATCAATTAGTTTTGAAAGCACGATATGCAACTTCAAGATTTTCACTAACTCCAATATTTCAAAAAACTTTCGCCAGAGTTCCCTTTGTAATTAAACCTATCTACCTGTCAGAGAGCCCCCGAAACACATTTCCACGCACCATTACACACTTTTAATCACCCAATAACTCACACACAACGTTGTCACCTCAACAATTTGCAAATATTCAATCATTTTTTCAATTACATATAGTTCTTTCTTCTTATACAACAAATTTGCACATGATTCATATTTTTGCACATAACTTGGTCGTTTTAATGAGTCCCGTACAACCCAATCACCTCAATATACTATATTCATTTCAATTAATCATTACCAACCTCACTACTATTAATCACTTGCCTAACACATACGTTCCACAAAACTTTAATTTACCTCAAGGGTTGCACACTATCCAAATAGAACTGCGGGTTCAGTTTTAGCACACATTTGGAAATTACATTAATAAGGCAATTAGGGGAAGATGGGGTGCTTTTGCACAAAACTGATCATAAGATATAATTTGATTAGAGATAACAGTTCTATCGAACACCACTAGACTTATTCAAACAAATGGGGATATTTTTCTTTCATCTCATTTTCCGCTTCCCACGTGGCTTCCTCAATGTGCTGATTTCGCAACAATACTTTAACTAAAGCAATTTCTTTGTTCCTCAATCTACGGACTTGTCTATCAAGAATAGCAAGTGGAACCTCTTCATACGATAATTCTTCATAACCTCAATAGTCTCAACTGGCACGATGGCTGATGGATCTCCAACCACTTTCTTCAACATGGACACGTGGAACACTGGGTGCACTAATGACAATTCAGGGGGTAATTTCAACCTATAAGCCACTTGTCCTATCCTTTGAGCAATCCGATATGTCTCGAAATACCTTGGCCTCAATTTCCCTTTCTTCCCAAACTGCATCACTCCCTTCATGAGAGATACCTTCAAGAATACCCAATCATCTACTTAGAACTCCAATTCTCTTTGACGAATGTCCGCATAGGATTTTTGACGTCTCAGAGTGGTTTTCATCCTCTCTCGAATGGCTCTGACTTTTTCCAACGCCTGGTGCACAAGATACGACCCTAACAATTCTTCCTCACCAACCTCGAACCACCCAATCGGAGATCTACACCTCCTTCCGTATAATGCCTCAAATGGGGCCATCTGAATACTAGTGTGAAAGTTGTTATTGTAAGCAAACTCGATAAGCGGTAAATGATCATCTCAACTACCCTTGAAGTCCAACACAAAATACCATGACATATCTTCAAGCGTATGAATAGTCCACTCTGCCTGACCATCAGTCTGCGGATGGAAAGCTGTGCTGAGATTTACCTGAGTACCCAAACCTTGCTGAAATTTCCTCCAAAAATTAGTCGTGAACTGAGCTCCTCGGTCTGAGATAATAGAAAATAGAGTACCGTGAAGCCTGACTATTTCCTTGGTATACAACTGAGCATACTGTTCTGCAGTATCGGTGGTCTTGACCGGCAAGAAGTGAGCTGATTTCGTGAGTCGATCCACTATCACCCAAATCGAGTCGAACTTGCACTGAGTGCGAGGTAACCCTACCACTAAATCCATGTTGATCATTTCCCATTTCCACATTGGAATTTCCATAAGCTGAGTTAGCCCACCAGGCCTCTGATGCTCGGCCTTCACCTGCTGACAATTCGGACATTTAGATACAAAGTCTGCCACACCTCTTTTCATACCGCTCCACCAATAAATTTCCCGGAGATCTTGATACATTTTCGTAGAACCTGGGTGCACGGAATACCTGGAATTGTGAGATTCCGCCATCACCCTCTCCCGAAGATTATCCACATCAGGAACACATAGCCTTCCCTTGCACCGCCAAAACATCATCATCGCTCCCGAGTGAAAATGCCGAAATCATGCTATTCAATATTGCCTCCTTCAACTGCGCCAATGCTGGATCAATAAACTGCTTCTCCTTGACTTCCTCTACAAGTGTTGATTCTGCCCTATTATGCACCATGACTTTCCCATCATCTGAGGTCGAAAGGGAGACCCCTAGACTAGCCAATTGACAAACCTCTCGAGCCAACGGCCTCTGATCTTCCTCCAAATGAGCCAGACTCCCCATAGACTTTCGATTGAGAGCGTCGGCCACTACATTTTCTTTCCCTAGATGGTACAGAATGTTCATATCATAATCCTTAAGCAATTCTAACCATCGCCGCTATCTTAAATTCATCTCCTTTTGCTTGAATAAATATTGGAGACTCTTGTGGTCTGAGAACACGTCCACATGGACCCAATACAAATAATGCCGCAAGATTTTTAATGCAAACACAACTGCCGCGAGTTCTAAATCCTACGTCAGATAATTCTTCTCGTGATTCTTGAGTTGCCTGGAAGCATAGGCTATAAACTTCCCGTGTTGCATCAACACACTTCCCAAACCAACCCTTGAAGCATCGCAATAAACCACAAATTCCTCTGTGCCTTCTGGCAAAGTTAACACTGGTGCTGAAGTTAATCTTGATTTCAATTCCTGAAAGCTCTTTTCACAAGAGTCGAGCCATTGGAACTTAGTTACCTTCTGCGTCAATTTAGTCAATGGGGAGGCGAGGGTAGAGAACCCCTCCACAAACCTCCGGTAATACCCGGCTAGACCCAAGAAACTGCGAATCTCTGTCGGGGTCGTTGGTATAGGCCAATCCTTCACCGTTGTGATTTTCTGGGGATCAACCTTAATCCCTTGTCTAGAAACAACATGACCCAAAAATGTGACTAACTCCAACAAAAATTCACATTTTGAAAACTTCGCATACAATTGGTGCAGATGAAGAGTCTGCAGAACTGCTCTGAGGTGATTAGCATGATCCTCCCGACTCCGCGAATAGACAAGGATGTAATCAATAAAAACAATCACGAACGAGTCAAGAAACGGTTTGAAAACCCGATTCATAAGATCCATGAAAGCCGCTGGAGCATTGGTCAGTCCAAAGGACATTACCAAAAATTCAAAATGGCCATAACGAGTTCTGAAGGCGATCTTAGGAATATCCTGCGCTCTGATTTCAACTTGTGGTACCCCGACCGTAAATCAATTTTGGATAAGAACCTCGCACCCTGCAATTGGTCGAACAAATCATCTATCCGAGGCAATGGATACTTATTTTTCAATTTTTGACTTTGTTGAGCTGCCGATAATCAATATACATCCGAAACGACCCACCCTTCTTCTTGGCGAAAAGAACTGGAGCGCCCCACGGCGACATACTTGGCCGTATGAACCCATTCTCTAATAAGTCTTTCAACTGCTCCTTTAACTCCATAAACTCTGCTGGCGCCATTCTGTATGGTGGAATAGATATTGGTTGCGTATCTGGCAATACATCAATCCCGAAATCAATCTCTCTATCTGGCGGAATCCCTAAAATCTCGTCCGCAAATACATCAAGAAACTCATTCACGACTGGGACGGACTCGGGGGCAGACACTTCTGAAGTGGTGTCCGCAATCCGGACCAAATGATAAACACACCACTTTTTAATCTTCTTCGAGGCCTTAAGGTAGGAAATAAAGCTACCCTTTGGCACTACACCATTCCCTTTCCATTCAATAACTGACTCATTAGGAAACTCTAGTCTCATAATTCTGGTTCAGCAGTCGAGTTTAGCAAAGCACGAGTAAAGCCAATCCATTCCCAAGATAACATCTAAATATACCATCCCTAGTTCGATAAGATCGGTCGTGGTATCTCGACCACACACCATGACAACACAATTCCTGTAGACTCGCGCGGCTGTAATGGAATCACTAACCGGAGTCGACACAGAGAACGACTCATGAAACTGTTCGGGTTCTATCCCAAAACTTGAAGCAATAAATGGGGTAACATAGGACAAGGAGGACCCCAGATCAATTAGAGCATAACAATCAAGGGCTTGAACAGCCAGAATACCTGTAACAACATCTGCAGAAGCCTCCGCACTCTGGCGACCACTCAAAGCATAGAACTGGCTGGGTCCACCTCTACCACGAGCTCCACCTCTAACTGCACCATGCCCTGCTGGAGCTGGAGGACGTACTGAAGATGCGGCGACTGAAGAACCGGATGGCTGAGCAAAAAAATTACCCATGCCCTAACTGGGCGCACAAAAATCTCGCCGAATATGACCTCTTACCCCACACCCGTAGCATACCGGGATATCTAGGTAACAAGGCTCGGTATGGAACCTCCCATACTTGGGGCATGGAGCCCTCCTCTACTGCTGGAACCTCCCTCCTGGACGACCAGACTGATGGGGTCTCCTACTGTCTGATCCTGGTCCCCAGCGACTGCTCTGCAGATAACAGTGCACTGATGGTGATGCACTGGATGAGGACTAAGCATAAGTATGGGATGGCCTTGATGGTCTTCTCCCCTGAACTGGTCTCCCTCCTCCAACTGAACTCCCAGAGTGGCCCGCTGCCCGGGCCCTGCTAATACTCTCCCTCTTCGACCTTATCTTCAATTTCCTAGCCTCCGTGGCATGGGCGAATCTCACTATCTTACCATAGTTCATGTCTGAGTGCAAGGCAGCTGTAGCAGCTTCATTCACAACCAAAGGACTGAGTCCCTGAACAAACCGTCGAACTCTGGCACCCACAGTTGATACCAACTGAGGAGCGTACTTGGACAAGCTCACGAACTCCATGTGGTACTCCCACACACTCATATTACCCTGCTTGAGAACCTCAAACTCCATAGCACGGGCTGCCATAGCCTCGGTAGGCAAGAAGTTATCCACGAAAGCATCAACAAACTCATTCCATCTCGCCGGAGGACTTCCCTCCCCACGGGAATTCTCCCACATCTCGAACCATGAATACGCTGATCGGCCTCCGGATCAATATCTGAGAACTCTGGAGGGGTAAACCATAGAAACTGGTTGACTCTGGAACCGATGGAATCTCCCTGTCCGCTAGAGGACGCAGGGGAAGCATGAGATCTTTGGGCCTGAGCGGCCACTAACTGGGTAAACATATGAATAGCTCCCCTGAGGTCCCCATCGGAAGTACCGGGACCTGAAGCTGGAACCGAAGAAGGATTAGGAATATCGGCAGGAGGGATCATAGCACCCTCCGCCGCAGCAGGAATAGGAACACTTTGATCTGGAACAAAAGGGCTAGATGGATTCATGGTCGAGGATTCGCTCTCACCCGCACCATCGGGTACAGAATTCATGGCCACACTTGGGGCAGCATTAGCCTCTAGGACGAGTCGAGCTCTCTTCTTTGGTGCCATTAATGAAAAGTTTGGAATAGACCACGAGTTAGACAAGAATATTTTCACTTTCCACTTCACCGCATGATATAGAATAACAATGAAAAGGGTGTTTCCTAAACATCCATGTATCCGCCTAATTATAGGTGTGGTCGACACACACCGATAAGAAGGGTTCTACTAGACACGGATCCTAGACATCCTAGGACACTTTTAAAACCTTAGGCTCTAATACCAAGTTTGTCACACCCCAAAATCGAGGGGCACGACCGGCACCTGACCGGATGAACCCGGTCAAGCGAACCTGATTTGCCTTTCCTAACCCACGTTTTACCCCACTATTTCAATAAACATTATTCATGTGAAATAGCCATTTATAACTTAATCATAAACTTTCAACTTTAATACATTTCTACTTTTTATCATTACTAACACATGATACCAAATACTTACAAAATACATACAATATTAACAACGTGGACCACGATTTCCAAACCGTACCAATACTTACCCAAAATACATGTGTATATTACCCACATTGTGTCTACGGAGCCTCTACGAGTACAAAAGATTTATATACTACTTACCGGCAACAAGGCCCCGGCTATATCTTACACTACACCATAAACTCAAAATAAGGTGACATGAGCCACACGTGGCCCCAAGAGGAAGTGGGGCTCACCAGAACATCTGACGGAAAGAAGAGGAGGCACTACTGACGGTGGGATGAATTACCTGTTGTAGAACCACCTACATTCATATAAGAAAATGCAGCGCCCCCGGCAAAAGAGACGTTAGTACTGTGGAAAAGTACTAGTATGTATGAACAAACTTTATCCCAAGTACAATCAAACAATACACAAGTAAGAAATAGTAATAGAACCAATCAATCAATGCACGTGGAAAAGAACAACCAAATCATCAAGTTTCACAATCTCTCCTTTTCCCCTTTCAACATTACCATATTCAAGATTTTCCCCAATTTTTAATTTCGATAGGGATAACGATCACATTCCGTCCTTATTACCTCGGCCTCCCTTATTCCCTATGCCACCCTTATTACCTCGGCGACCCTTATTACCTCACATCTCATTATCCTTATTAGTTCATGTTGCGGCGCGCAACCCGATCCCACCCGACAATCATATGTTGTAACAATCGACCATAAATAATCACAATCACAAGAATCAACATTTCAAGGAACACAAGTTCATATCAATAATTTATTTATTTGGGCCCAAGCCACCATAGTTCTCACCAAGAAGTAATTCATGTACACGGTGTTTCCATAATCATTCAACTCATTTACATCATTTCACAATACCCTTTTTCCATTACTTTCCACGTACGAATTTTAGCCTTATATACATTCCCACACTTGGGCACATCAACAATCTTTCATTCATTAACACATACTTTCATATCGATACTCTCGAGCATTTACGAGCTTTGCAATAAGACAGGCACATCAATACACCTTTCACAACCTCATATAGCACGGTAATATGAAAATCAACTAGGACAATCAGAGAGTAGAATCTTAAGTCTCAACACATTTGAACAATCAATTCACATATTTTCAACAAGGTACACATGTCGTATGCTCGGACCCAACAAGGGGATTCTACAAAGTTTAAAGATAGCCATACATACCTTGGGTCGAAATCCCTTTCTAACTTTTACTCAAAAATCACCGGACCGACTGGCACCTTCAATCTAAGTCACAATGCGGCACATTTAAACTTAGAATTAGGAATCATGAACATGCCTTAAACTTATTTGAGCTTTCTATCAAACACTAGGTGTTCCATTAGATTAAATAACCCCTTTTTAGTGAAAGGTTACTCCAACCTATTTTAGTTTACTAGATTATCATAAATTGGGTACATGCATGCAAGATTCTTAACCCCATCTTTATGAACTATCCTACCCATGTTTCATTTTAACAAAAATCTGGAATTTAAGGTTAATGAGGTAGAAGCTTACCTCTTTGAGTGAACAAATTTGTGTCCTACTTGATTAGTTCCAAGATTGAGTGATGAAGGAAGAACAATTTGATGAAGTTGGGATTTTCTCTCTCTAAAACCCACTATTTCCTCTCTCTAATATATCAGAAAATGGTTAAAAATGAAGGGGAGGGGTATTTTAATGAAGTGGGGTCGGTTTTTAACAATTAGAAAAAATAGGGCCCGACACAAGAATGCAACCAGGAATGCGACTCCGCAGAATCGACCGCATAATGGCCCTCAAGATGGGCCAAAATTCGAAACACACTGCCGAGGTATGCTAGCATTGTGCAGTCCGCATACACGTTTTGCGATCGCATAATGCGTCGCATAACTTCCCTCCAAAAATCAAAGGCAACAATGCGACAGCTATGCGGTCTGCAGAACTGAAATGTGATCGCATATTGGACCGTATAGTTTACCTCAAATGGGGAAGTGATCTGCCCGTGTATGCGACCATTATGCGGTCCGCATACACGTTATGCGATCACATAGTGCGTCGCATAACACCTACTTTCTGGGAAATTTAATTCTTTAAGTCTCGGGGTACTTTTTACTCAATTTAGGTCCCTTTTAAGGGTTTCCACAATATAAACAACTCGGGGACTCATTCGGGAATTATTTTTAAACAAGAAAATTTTACGGGTCCTTACAGAATGATTACCGAAACTTGTTTTTCCTTTTACTAGATTACGGGGTTTAACTCACATGCATGCAATATTTCACTTTTTATTTTCAAGAACCAACCTATGTGTGTTTTATTCTTGCACAAAATCTGAGAAATTGAGGAAATAGGGTGAAGACTTACCTCTTTGAGTGGAGAAGATGACAATAACTTGATAATTTCCATGCTTGAGTGATTTTGGAAAAATCAAATTGAATGATGTTGAAATCTTCTCTCTCAAGAACTCTCTTCTTCTCTCTCTACTTTTGGTCAGCAAATCATTAAAAATAAAGGGAAGGGGTGTTTTATAAAACAAGGGGTTGGGTGTTAAATTAGGAAAATTGGAGCCCCGACACAGAGATGCGGTCAGCAATGGGATCGCATTCCTGCTATGCGGTTCACATTCATGTCGCATAGTTGGCCTTCAAATGGGCCAAAATGGGAACCACACTGCCCAGGTACACGACCATTATGTGGTCTGCATACCTGTTATGCGATCACATAGTGCATCGTATAACGTGCAATTTCTAAAAAATTTAATCTTTCAAGTTCTGGGATACTTTTTACTCAAAATAGGATCGTTTTAAGAATTTCTACAGTTATAACAGCACAAGGACCTTTTTGGGAATTATTTTAGTCATAGAAATTTTACGGGTCTTCACATCCTCCCCCACTTAAAATCATTCGTCCTCGAATTAGGATCGGGAAATCATTTGATTTTGAAAACACAATATGCCAACCCCCAATTTTTGTTTTTACTAACTCTAATATTTTCTGAAAAATTTGCCAGAGTTACCTCTGTAATTAGGCCTATCTACCTGTCAGAGAGCCCCCGAAACACATATTCTTAAACAATTCCATACATAACTAGCCATTTCATGGCCTTGCACATAATTTGGTCACCTCGACAAGTCCCATATAATTCAATTACTTGAACATGCCATATACACCTCAATGAATAATTTCCAAACTACACCTCAATTAATCATTTAAGCATCACATGAGTTTCACATAATTTCATTTACTCCAAGAGGTTGCACATTACTCAAATAGTCACAACATACACAATTATGGCACAACTTGGGAAGTTACAATAGTAGAGCAATTAGGGGAAAAAATAGGGTGCTTTTGCAAAAAATTGAACATAACATATAATTGCTTAGAGATGACGGTTCGCACGATCACTACTAGTATTATTCAAACAAATGGGGGTACTTTTCTTTCATTTCATTTTCCGCTTCCCACGTGGCTTCCTCAACTTGCTGACTTCGCCACAACACTTTAACTGAAGCAATTTCTTTGTTCCTCAATCTACGGACTTGCTTATCAAGAATAGCAACCGGAACCTCTTCATACGATAATTATTCATTAACCTCAATAGTCTCAACTAGCACGATGGCTGATGGATCTCCAACCACTTTCTTCATCATAGACACATGGAACACCGGGTGCACTAATGACATGCCAGGGGCCAATTCCAGTCGATAGGCCACATGTCCTATCCTTTGAGCGATCCAAAATGGCGCGATATACCTAGGGCTAAATTTTCCTTTCTTCCCAAACCGCATTACTCCCTTCATGGGAGACACCTTCAAGAACACCCAATCATCTACTTGGAACTCCAAATCTTTTCGATGAACGTCCGCATAAGATTTATGACGACTCTGAGCAGTTTTCATCCTCTCCTGAATGACTCTAACTTTTCCCATAACTTGGTGCACAAGATCCGTCCTAGCAATTCCGCCTCGCCAACCTCGAACCATCCAATGCGAGAGCTACACCTCCTTCCGTACAATGCCTCAAATGGGGCCATCTGAATAATAGCATGGAAACTGTTATTATAAGCAAATTCTATAAGCAGCAAGTGTTCATCCCAGCTACCCTTATAATCTAATACACCAGCCCACAACATATCTTCAAGCGTTTGAATAGTCCGCTCTGCCTGCCCATCAGCTTGTGGATGGAATGTTGTGCTAAGATTTACCTAAGTACCCAAACATTGCTGAAATTTCTTCCAAAAGTTAACTGTGAACTGGGCCCCTCAATCCGAGATAATAGAAACTGGAGTGCCATGGAGCCTGACTATTTCTTTGATATACAACTGACCATACTGTTCTCCAGTATCGGTGGACTTGACTGGCAAAAAGTGAGCTAATTTCGTGAGCCGATCCACTATTACCCAAAGAGAGTTGAACCTATATGGAGTTTGAGGTAACCCCACCACAAAGTCCATATTGATCATCTCCCATTTCAACATCGGTATTTCCATAAGCTGCGTCAATCCACCCGGCCTCTGATGCTCGGCCTTCACTTGCTGACAATTTGAACACTTAGCCACAAAGTCCGCCATACCCCTCTTCATACCATTTACCAATAAATTTCCTTGATATCGTGATATATCTTCGTAGAACCTGGTGTACTGAATACCTGGAGTTGTGAGTCTCTACCATCACCCTTTCCCGGAGATCATCCATATCTGGAACACATAGCTTCTCTTGACACCACAGGACACCATCATCATTGCCGAGTGAGAATGTTGAAGTCTTGTGATTCAAAATTGCTTCCCTCAATTGTGCCAAAGCCGGATCCCTGAATTTATTTCCATTACCCACCACGACATCCCCTTCGTCTGAGGTCGAAAGACAGACCCCCAGACTAGCTAACTGATAAACTTCCCGAGCCAAAAGCCTCTGACCGGCTTCCAAATGTGCCATGATACCTATGGATTTCCGACTAAGAGTGTCGGCTACCACATTCGCCTTCCCTGGATGGTACAAAATATTCATATCATAGTCTTTGAGAAATTCTAACCACCTCCGCTGCCTTAAGTTCAACTCATTCTGCTTGATTAAATACTGAAGCCTCTAGTGGTCTGTGAACACGTCCACATGGACCCCATAAAGATAATGCCGCCAGATTTTTAATGCAAACACAACCGCTGCGAGCTCCAAATCATGCGGCGGATAATTATTCTCGTGATTCTTGAGCTGCCTTCACGCATACGCTATAACTTTACCACGTTGCATCAACACACACCCTAAACCAACCCTTCAAGCATCACAATAAACCACAAATCCTCTGAACCTTCTAGCGAGGTCAACATTGGTGCCGAATTCAATCTCGACTTTAATTCCTGAAAACTCTTTTCGCATGCATCGGACCACTGAAACTTAACTGCTTTCTGCATCAGCTTAGTCAATAGGGAGGCGAGAGTAGAGAATCCATCCATTAATCTCTTATAATACCCAGCTAGACCTAAGAAACTACGAATCTCTGTCGGGTCATTGGCCTAGGCTAATTCTTCACCGCTGCAATCTTTTGGGGATCAACCCAAATCCCCTCGCTGGAAACAACATGGCCCAAAAAGGTGACTGATTCTAACCAAAACTCACATTTTGAAAATTTTGCATACAATTGGTGCTGATGAAGAGTCTGCAGAACTGCCCTGAGGTGATTAGCATGATCTTCCTGACTCCGCGAATAAACAAGAATATTGTCAATGAAGACAATCAAAAAGGAGTCAAGAAACGGTTTGAAAAAGCGATTTATACGATCCATAAAAGTTGTTGGGGCGTTGGTTAGCCCAAAAGATATTAACAGAAATTCAAGGTGCCCATATCGAGTCCTAAAGGCTGTCTTAGGAATATCCTGCTCCCTGATTTTTAACTGATGATACCTCGACCGCAAATCAATCTTTGAGAAGAACTTAGAACCTTGCAACTGGTTGAAAAAATCATCTATCCGAGGCAATGGATACTTATTCTTGATGGTGACCTTGTTGAGATGCCGTTAATCAATACACATCTGATGATCCGTCTTTCTTTCTGACAAAAAGAACCGGTGCTCCCTAAGGCGAGACACTTGGCCAAATGAAACCTTTTTCTAATAGATCTTTCAATTGTTCCTTTAGCTCTCTCAATTCTTATTGCGCCATTCGGTAAGTGGAATAGATATTGGTTGCGTATCTGGCAATACATCAATCCCAAAATCGATCTCTCTATCTGGTGGAATCCCAGGAAGCTCTTCCGGAAATATTTCAAGAAATTCATGCACAACGGGCACAGATTCGAGAGCAGGAACCTCCGAAGTGGTGTCCGCAACCCGAACCAAATGATAGATGCACCCTTTCCTGATCATTTTTTAGGCCTTAAGGTAGGAAATGAGTCTACCTCTTGGCACAACATTATTCCCCTCCCATTCGATAACTGATTCATTAGGAAAATCAAGCCTCACAATCCTGGTTCGGCAGTCGAGTTTAGCAATGCACGAATAAAGCCAATCGATCCCCATAATTACATCAAAATCTACCATTTCTAACTCAATAAGATTGGCCGCGGTATCCTGACCACGCACCATGACAACACAATTTCTATAGACTCGTACGGCCGCAATGGAATCACCAACCAGAGTCGACACAGAGAACAACTCGTGAAGCAGTTCAGTTCTATCCCAAAATTTGAAGCAATAAATGGAGTAACATATGACAAAGAAGATCTGGGATCAATAAGAGCATAAACATCATGAGACTGAACAGTCAGAATACCTGTCACAACATCTGGAGAAGCCTCGGCGCTCTGGAGACCACTCAAAGCATAAAACCGGCTAGGTCCCCCTTAACCCCGCGCTCTACCCATAGCTGCTTCGCGCCCTGCTGGTGCTGGAGGGCGTGCTACGGACGTAGCGGCTGATGAACTGGAGGGCTGAGTAGCACCCCTACCTGTGCCCTGACTGGGCGCACAACAATCTCGCTGAACATGACCCCTCACTCCGCATCTATAGCATACCGGAATATCCAAGTAACAAGGCTCAGTATGAAATCTCCCACACTTAGGTCATGGGACCCTCCGCTGCTCATGGAACCTCCCACCGGAACGACCCGACTGATGGAACCTCCTACTGTCTGGACCTAGTCCAAAGCGACCTCCCTGCTGATAACTGTGCCCTGATTGTGGGGCACTAGCTGAGGACTGAGCATAAGACTGGGATGGCCCTGATGACCCTCTCCCAAGGACTGATCTCCCTACTCCAACTGAACTCCTAGGGTTGCCCGCTGACCGGGCCCTACTACTACTCTCCATCTCCATTCTTATCTTCAACTTCCGAGCCTCTATGGCCTGGGCGAATCCCACGATCTTCCAATAATTCATATCCGAATACAAGGCAGCTGTAGTAGCTTCATTAACAACCAAGGGACCAAGGCCCTGAATAAACCGTCGAACTCTGGCCTCCATAGTCGGCATCATGTGAATAACATATTTTGACAAGCGCACAAACTCCATATGATATTTCCACACGCTCATGTTTCCCTGCTTAAGGGCCTCAAACTCTGTAGCACGGGCCGCCATAATGTCAGCAGGCAAGAAATGATCCATAAAGGAATCCATAAACTCCTCCCACCTCGCCGGAGGGCTCCCCTCTCCATGGGAAATCTCCCATATTTCAAACCATAAATATGCCGCTCCCTTCAGACAATAGGAATCCTACTCAACCCCCTCTGTCTCAGTAGCCCTCATAACTCTGAGGGTCTTGTACATCTCATCAATAAACTCCTGAGGGTCGGCCTCTAGGTCGGTGCCTGTGAACTCTGGAGGGGCTAACCGCAGAAACTGGTTGACCCTGGAACCTGAACAATCCCTTTGCTCGCTAGAGGATGCAGGGGCAGCATGTGATCTTTGGGCCTGGGAGGCCACTAACTGGGTTAACATCTAAATAGCTCTCCTGAGGTCCCCATCAGAAATACCGGGACCGGGAGCTGGGACTGAAGAAGGATCAGGAACATCAGCGGGAAGGACTGTAGCACCCTCCGCTGGAGAAGGAATAGGAATATCAAGGTCTAGGGTGGAAGAGTCAGGCCGATTCAGGGTCGGGGAATCATTCTCACCCGCACCATCAGATAAAGAATTCACGGCCACTCCTGGGGTGGCATTGGCCTCTAGGCTGAGTGGAGTTCTCTTCTTGGGTGCCATTTATTGAAAATCAGAACAATGCACGAGTTAGGGATAGACAACCTCACCTCCCACCACATCGCACGATATCGAACAGCAATAAAAGGATACTTTCCTAAATGTCCATGCAGCCCCCTAATTATAGATGTGGTCGACAACACACCGATAAGAAGGGCTCTACTAGACACGGCTCCGAGACATCCTATGACACTTTTAAAACCTTAGGCTCTGATACCAAGTTTGTCACGCCCCAAAGCCGAGGGACGAGACCGGCACCTAACCGGGTGAACCCGGTCAAGCGGACCTGGATTTCCTTTCCTACCCAACGTGTTTCCCCTGTATATACATTGCACCATATTCCATATGAATAACAACTTAGGATTCAAGTGGGGGTTTACAAACTTAAGTTCGTTTCACTTTTAGCATTTCAACAATTGATTCCCAAAACATACACAATGCATACATAACTTTCCAATACTGACCACGATTCCGAATACGTACAGTTACTACCCAAAATAAATATATACACCCACATCATGTCTACGGAGCCTCTACGAATACTAGGAGTTTATACAATACTTGCCGGCAACAAGGCCCCGGCTATACCTTACAGTACATAACAGACTCAAATGAGATGACATGAATTACACACGGCCCAGGGAGGAAGTAGGGCTCACCAGTACTTGCTGAAAGATGAGGAAGAGGCACCACTAACGGCGAGCTGAGCTACATGCTATGGACCACCTACATCTATATAAAAGATGTAGCGCCCCCGGCAAAAGGGACGTTAGTACTGTGGAATAGTACTAGTATGTATGAGAAAACTTTACTCAAAGTAAAATCAAGAGATGCACAAATAGAAAGATGTTAAAGGAACCAACACATAGTGCACAGTGATACAGAAAACAAGTACAATTGAGAGCCTCATAGATTCTCATTTCATCATAATCACATTTTCGCTTTATAACATTCTGTTGCAGCGTGCAACCCGATCCCACCGTACCGTTTACACTCCACCCTTGTTACCTCTACACCCTTATTACTACGTGTTGCGGCGTGCAACCCGATCCCATCTTACATTTCTGTTGCGGCGTGCAACCCGATCCCACCGTACAGTTTATACTCCACCCTTGTTACCTCTCCACCCTTATTACTTCTTTTTGCGGCGTGCAATCCGATCCCACTGGACCATCACATTTCATGGAAAACAATAACAACCCACAATTCAATCACAAGGGTTTCGTATAATCAAGAGTACAATTTCATAACACCCAACCAATCATGTGTTCGCAATAGTCTTTATCATCCATTAATTCAACCACAAAGATGCTCATAAACAAGAATGTAAATTCATTACAACCAACAATCCATATGAAGTTAAGCCACAGTAAACCTTGCCAATAATGAGTCATATACGATATTTCCATGGTCATTTAGTTCAATTAGATCAATTCACAATTCCCTTTCATCACTTGTTACATAGCCCTTATCACTTGGATACATTTACACATTTGAGTTTGTTATCATTCTTTCATACCAACACACTCAATCATTTAATGAACCTTACATATGATAGGGCAATCACATAGAAATCACCTTTCACGATTTCAATAATCACGATAGTCGACTAAGAAAAATCAGAGAATGAAATATCACACCTCAACACAACCGGGCAATAAAATTCACATATACTCAGCAAGAAACTCATAACGAATGTTTGGATACCCACAAGGTGACTCTACGAAGATTAAAGTTAGTCATACATACCTCGAGTCGTCCCCTTTTTAATTTATATCACAATGAACCGGACCATCTAGCACCGTCAATCTATTCCACAATGTGACATATTTCACTTAGAATTAGGAATCTTGTACTCAATTGAGCATTTTATCAAACACTATGTGACCCCTTAGACTACTAACCCCTTTTGAGAATGATTACCCAAACTTGTTTTTCCCTTTACTAGATTACGGGGTTTAACTCACATGCATGCAAGTTTTCACTTTTTATTTTCAAGAACCAACCTATGTGTGTTTTATTATTGCACAAAATCTGAGAAATTGGGGAAATAGGGTGATGACTTACCTCTTTGAGTGAAGAAGATAACAATAACTTGATAATTTCGTGGCTTGAGTGATTTTGGAAAAATCAAATTGAATGATGTTGAAACCTTCTCTCTCAAGAACTCTCTTTTTCTCTCTCTATTTTTGGTCAAAAATCGTTAAAAATAAAGGGAAGGGGTGTTTTATAAAACAGGGGTCGGGTCTTAAATTTAGAAAATAGGAGCCCCGGCAGAGAGATGCGGTCAATGCGATTGCATTCCTGCTATGCGGTTCACATTCATGTCGTATAGTTGGCCTTCAAATGGGCCAAAATGGAAACCACATTGCCCAGGTACGTGACCACTATGCGGTCTGCATACCTGTTATGCAATCGCATAGTGCGTCGCATAACCTCCCTCGCAAAACCCATGGGAAAGAATGCGAAAACTATGAGGTCTGCATACCCAAAATGCGATCGCATTTCGGGACGCATAGTTGTCCTCAATTTCGACGGTCTACTGTCCAGGTATGCGACCACTATGCGGTCTGCATACCTGTTATGCGATCGCATAGTGCGTCGCATAACGCGCAATTCCTGGAAAATTTAATCTTTCAAGTTTTGGGATACTTTCTACTCAAAATAGGACCGTTTTAAGAATTTCTACAATTATAACAGCACAGGGACCTATTCGGGCATTATTTTAGTCATAGAAATTTTACGGGTATTCACAAGATGGGTGCTAGAAAGGTCAAACGGATTATGTTGTGTTTTGGATTTTTTTTCCACTAAATCACAAAATGTATGTACTTTTGAAACTTAATATGATGTACCAAAATGAAATGATGTAGTAATGTCTATATATATATATATATGGTCCTTCTACTGTCTAGTTAATTAAAACATGCATTCTCTTATCATAAACGAGTTGGGTAGAAAGTGTTTAACAAACTTGCTCGACCGGGTCCACTCGATTGATTGTCGGTCGTGCTCCCCGAGGTAGGGGCATGACATGGGTTGTGTTGCATTTGCGATCATTGTGTTGCTTTTGCAAAAAGGCTATCATCACAATTATGAAGCCTTTGCCGCAATTGTGACATTTGTGTGGGATGTCAGGGTTCCCTTGTTCAATAATTGCGAGGGTTCGCAAATGCGAACCCAAGGTTGCATTTGCAACGTCCGCAACTGAACAAAGGGGCTGGAAGATAGGATTTTAGTCTCATTTTCATATCTTTGAAGCCTAGACTCGGTAGGAGGCGATTTGGAGAGGGACTTTTCACATATAATCATTGGGTAAGTAATTTTGATTAATTTTCAACTATATTACATGATTATATATGATAATTAACATCAAATTCATGAGAATCTAAGAAACTTTTTTGACATATTTGTCTACGTTTTGAAAATAAAAATTTTGGACTTGAGAGTAGAATTGGACTTGGATTTGGAAACAAATCACAAACATGGACTCGTGGGGTTATAGGTAGTCAAGATCTACCTTGGACTCGAGTTTTGACCAGGCGGTTCGGAGTTGATCTTTATTGACTTTTGGGAAATTCTGTAAAGATCTTAGCTTTCTTAATCGAAATTAATTTCTCTTGCATTGATTAATGATATTAATTCATTGTTGGTTAGATTTGAGCCGTGCGAAGGAAAATTTTAAGGGAAAAGTTATTTTTGAGTGTTTATATGGCCTAGTTGAGGTAAGTATCTTGCATAACTTTGTGTGGGGAAAACTACCACATAAGGTTGGGTTTGATTGTACTATTTGCATTATGTTTAAGACGTGTACATGCGGTGATGAGTGTGTACACGAGCTTTTATGTAAAAATTGACTGGTTTAGACTATTAGGTTACTCATAAGCATTTTATTGAAGTTGTTATCATTTGTTATATCTTTTGTTTCCAAGCTTATTCTTACATTCCTTAATAGAAGTTGTCATTACATGTTCTAGTATCCATTGTCGAGGTTTCTCTTATATGTATTTATTAGTAGTTGTTGTTACATGTCATTCTATCTATTGTTGAGTTATTCTCATGCATTTAGTCGTAGTTGTTATTTTGTGTTATCTCTTGCATTGTTAAGCTTATGTTTTGCACTTGAATTGGAAGTTGTCATCTCATAGGAATACCTTCATTTTTGTTGAGTTATTGATGTGGTAGTTGTGAAATATATTAACACATTGTGGTTGAAGTTGTTGATTATTGAGATACTTTCCTTTTTGGGTTGTTTCTCATTCTTTTTGTTATTATTGAGATTCTTGTACATATTGTGGTTGAGATGTGGGCTATGTATTGTGGTAACATTGGTCTTGTTTATTTGGCAATATTATGGCATATGGGCACGTGTGTTGCGAGTTGATTATTGTGTTGTGATATTGATATACATGTAGTGGTATAATGGTGGATATTAAAACGCACGCGGTGAGATAAGGTGGGACTTATACGCGTGTTGCTAGTAACAGAATTACTTAAAGCCACGGGGTGAGATAAGGGGCTAAAGCGTGTGTAGCTATTTGAAACAACAACATTTTTAAAATAAATGCAAGGCTCACACGGAAATATAAGGAAGATTGTAATTGTGACTTGTGACTTGTGAAATGTGAATATGAGGTGTGGTACCTCGGATATGATTCTTGTTGCGCATTCTATATTGAAAAGGCTTGTTGTGTGGAAGGGTTATTATCTTACTTTCATTCGTCTTACTTGTATTTTACGGTGTTTGATCACATGTTGTTCTTACCATATGATCCCTCTTTGTTGTCCTTTATTGATTTATTTCACCACCCCAAATCCTAAATCGGCCGTGATGGCGCCCATCGTGGAACTAGGATAGACAACAATCACATACTTACAGTTTCTTTCCAAAATCCCAACCATTTCCAACATTTCATAGACGTAAATAAATTACTGAAGCTATTAAGCAAAACAAACAGTTAAACAGTCTAAAACCATCCCCAAATCCGGAGTCAACATGTCATGAGCATCTACGAAATATACCAATAAAAGTCTACTATTGTAATACAAAGCCTCGGAACGAAGGATTAGGGACAAAATAAGAAAGGGAAAACAGAGATGATGCAGACGCTGAACAGCTACCTCTATATCCCGACTCCGGCTCTGCACGAAAATAGATGGCTAACGCTAGGTATCAGCCCTTGTATCTGCACACAAGGGTGGAGGCAGTAATGTGAGTACGCCAACTCAATAGTAATGAAAATAAATCAAGTCTAAGTAGTAGGAAGCACATAAAATCAAATTATCAGTTCACAATATGAACAGCCTTTCTTTCCAACAGTATATACATATATATATGAAATCAATATGCCTTAAAATCTAACTTTAGTAAAATCCTTTGAAAAATGTGGTTTCCAACAATTTCAGAAATAAAAATACCTGAAAAATTTAGTGTAAAATGAAATAAGTCATAAGTAGCCCTTCGGGCCAAAACATGAATCATAAATCGCCCCTCGGGCAGGACATCACTCTGCATAACTCACAGTCACTCAGTATCAGCCCCTGGGGAAACCTCACTATCACTCATGCCTCCCAATCAATCGTCACTCGGCACTTGGAACTCGTACTCAGTAGGTACATGCGCTCACTAGGCGTGTGTACAAACTCCAAAGGGGCTCTTTCAGCCCAAGCGCTAAAATCAAGTCACCTCGTGGCATATCATATACTCACAATCAGGCCCTCGGCCTCACTCAGTCAGAAACTCTCAAAATCCCCTCGGGCGTATCAGTAAAAAAAATGGGGTACTCAACCCAAAACATCATTTTATATCTCAAAATAGTGTATAAGGCTGAGTTTCGAAATCAGTAAAACATAACATGACTGAGTGTAAATCATAAATCAACACAGTGAGGAAAATAACAGTAAAAAGCCCCCAAGTGGTCTAAACAAGGCGGCACGAGGCCCCAAAAATGGCTTATAGCCCAAATATAGCAATAGTTTTAGAACACAATTTAACATATGATTTAGAGTAAAATACGCAGCTCAATAGTTTTCGCAGAGAGGACCAAATCCAATCCAAAAATCAGTGTACGCTACATACTCGCCATCCGACATGTGCGCCATTCTAAAAATAATGAGAAAATACAAAGTCTCGGGTTTCATACCCTCAGGACATGATTTATAGCCATTACTTACTTCTACCGAGCCACAATACTAATCTGCGATGTTGTTGACCCTGAAATCGGCTCCCAATTGCTCCGAATCTAACCAAAACCAAATTAACATCATCAATATACACTAAAAGAATGAATTCCACATGAGAATTATCAAATTAGACCAAAAATTCCAAATTTGGCTCAAACACGGCCCCCGGTCCCACGTCTCGGAAGTCGATAAGAATTACATCACAAGAATCCTTATCCTCCCACGATTCTATACATACCAAGAACACCAAAATTGGACCACAATTGCCAACTCAAATCATCAAATGAAATTTCCAATTCTCATGCACCTATCCTCCCCAATTTTGGGTTTAAATCCAACAAATTTCCGGTTTAGTTACTTAGAAAATGACATAGAATCGAGTTATGAAGTCGAAAATCTTACCTCCAAGTGATTCCCTTCGATTTCCTCTTCAATCCCTCTCAGAAATCTCTAAACCCGCTCAACAATGGAGGAAAAATAGACAAAATTCACAAAAATGGCCTTTTAAAACATTCCGCCAGCACTAAATATTAAATCACTGCGATCGCGGGACCACCCACGCGATCGTGAAGAACAAACTTACTGCCTCCAAATTTTACTCATTGAGATCGCACCATGCCCCACGCGATCGCGGAGCTTCGACTCCCTGACCTATGTGATCGTAAAACTTATTACGTGATCTCATAGAACAAATATGCTTGCCTCAATCCTTACTCTACGCGACTCCAGGTGAACTCACGCGATCGTACTGAAGAAACCACTGCTGCTGAAACAGCAGAAAACCAGCAATCTCCGAAAGACCAAATGTGCCCGTTTGAGCATCCGAAATACACCCGAGGCCCTCGGGACCTCAACCAATCACGCCAACACATCCCATAACCTTATTCAAACTTAGTCGAGCCCTCGAAACACCAAAAACAACGCAAAAACACCAAATTACATCAAATTCAAGCTTATGAACTTTAAAACTTCTAAATTATGCCAATGATGCTGAAACCAACCAAAACACATCTGATTGACCTAACAATTTTCAAATATATCCAAAATGACATTACGAACCTGCTCCAACTTCCAGAATTCCATTCCGACCCCGATAGCCTATTTTCCCCTGCCAACCGAAAATCGCCAATAACTAACTTTCACCAATTCAAGCCTAATTCTACACCGGACATCAAAACTTCATTCCGAACACACTCCTAAGTCCCAAATCACCTAACAAAGCTATCTGATCCATAAAATCCACATTTCGGGGTTTTTTACCAATAAGTCAACTCCATGTTGACTTTTTCAACTATTAAGCTAATTTAAGAGACTAAGTGTCTCAGTTCTTACCACGACCAGTCCGAACCCGAACCAACCGACCCAACACGACATAAATCGGATGCACAACATATGATAAAGCAGAAACGGGGGAAACGGGGCTAATCTCACGGAACAACCGGCCAGGTCGTTACACTTGAATATTTGTTTTTAGCTTTATATAATTGTATTGTTTTGTTGTCATTATTCCTTTGCTTTTTGTTATTAGATTATTTTAATATTATGTTCAGGTTTCTATGTCTAATAGGTGTCTTGACCTGGCCTCGTCACTATTCTACCGAGGTTAGGCTTGATACTTACTGGGTACCATTATGGTGTACTCATGCTACGTTTCTGTATATTTTTGTGCAGATCCAGGTATTTCTGCTCATGTTGGACGCCAGTAAGTATACCTACTTGACACTCATAGGCCTCGGATTAACCTTTTGTTATTTCCTTTATTACTAATTATCTTCATATCAAACAGAGTAGTATTTAGAGATTACTAGTGCATTTTCTGTGGAGCTTATGACTCAGTTCCACTGATTTTGGGGATTTTGTACCTATTGATCCATTTTGGTTTTATTGTGAAAATTATCAGTTTAATTTTATATCTTTTTTGTTAATTCTATTAAATTCTTAGCGATCATTAGGCTTACCTAGTCTTAGAGACTAGGTGCTATCACGACAAGCTAAGGTGGGAATTTGTGGTCTTGACAAGTTGGTATTAGAGCTTTAGGTTCATAGGTGCTACGAGTCATAAGCAAGTTTAGTAGATCTTGTGGATCGGTATTGACACATCTGTACATATCTTTAAGAGGTTACGGAACTATTAGGAAAATTCCAATTGTTTGATTCCTTACCATGCGGATTTGTTGATTTTGAAATCTGAGCCTTTGTCTTTCTATTGTCTCATAAATAGCAAGGACACACGTTGTTGGATCAGATGATCAAACACCTGCTCCCCCTGCTAAAGCAGCAAGAGGCTGAGGCCGAGGTAGAGGCCGAGGAGGGGGCACGTGCTGCAGCTAGAGCACCTGCCCGAGCAGCGATTGAAGAGCCACCAGCGGCTCCAGTTGGGGGAAGGCTCCCAAGGTGCCTTTATTTACCCTGGACTTCAGGAGACCCTACCACACTTCCTGAGTATGTTTGATACTGTAGCTCATGCGGGATTGATCCCTGTTGCACCAACTACATCTCAGGCTGGAGGAGGAGCTCAGACTCCTGCGACCCATACTCTATAGCAGAGGGTCCATGTTGATCAGGTTCTGACAGTTATACCAGCATTGTTCATCATTCTGGTTCAGCCTGAGGTTAGTCAGAGGCATCTGATGAGGAGTAGAGGAGACTTGAGAGGTTCAAGAAGTATGACCCTTCTACTTACAGTGGCGCAGTTACTGAGAATGCGTATAGTTTTCTAGACAAGTGCCACTCTGCACCATGGGTGTTGTGGAGGTGAGCAGGGTAGCTTTTACTATATTTCAGCTATTAGGAGCAGCATATAGGTAGTGGCAAGCCTACTAGGAGGGTACGATAGCTGATGCAGCCCCACTCACTTGGGCCCAGTTTTGAGATATATTTCTGAGAGAGTTTGTTCATCAGACCCTCCGAGATGCAGGCACATAGAATTTGAGTAGATGCATCACGGGACTATGACAGTGTCAGAGTATGCCATCAGATTCAGTGAGTTGTGCCTACATGCCCCTGCTTTCATTTCTACAGTTAGAGAGCGAGTTTGCAGGTTTATTGAGGGGCTCAATTATGGTCTTAGATTCAACATGGCTCGAGAGATGGATACGGATACTCCATTTCAGTAGGTTGTAGAGATCGGTCTGAGGATGGAGCATATGCGGGGCTAGGAGAGGGACGATAGGCTAAGATGCTTCGAGATTCTATAGGATTTAATGGTGCATGCGCTCCAGTTTCAGCTCGTCAGGACAGAGGTTATGTGAGTCGACCAGTTGATTCAACACTACCAGCTGCTCACAGCGCTCCATCTATTCTGAGGTCTCACGCATTCTGCACGGCCACTTTGCAATGCACCTCCTGTACGGGGTGCCTTTAGCGGTTAGTCTAGTCGATCATGCCAGAGTTAGTTTCAGCCGCCACATGCATAGAGAGCTTATTTCAAGTGTGGAGATATCATGCATATAGTGAGGGATTGTCCAAGACTTAGGAAGAGTGCACCTCCAGGGACTCTACAGGCATCACAGATTCCACAAAGTCCACATGCCATGGTTGCTGCTCCACCAGCACTGCCAGCTAGGGATTGAGGTCATGCAGGTAGAGGTTTCCCTAAAGAGGGAGGCTATGCTCGTTTTTATGCTTTTCCGGGCAGGACGGAGGTAGTCGCATCAGATGCAGTCATCACATGTTAGGGATGCATCAGTATTATTTGATCTGGGTTCTACTTATTCATATGTGTCATCTGACTTTTCTCCGTATTTGGATATATCTCATAATTCTTTGAGTGCTCCTGCATATGGGTCTACGCTTGTGGGAGAGTCTATTGTTGTGGATCGTGTTTATTGATCGTGTTTGATCACTATCAGTGGTTATGTGTTACATCCCATGTTTTCGTATGTGAGAGTACGTCGTAAGTTCAACAAAGTACCAAGCAAAGAACTTTAGTACACCTATAGATGCCATAGGGACAGCTTGTCATAATACTATATATGTTCACAAAGTGAAGCCTAGAAATTGGTTAAAAGCTAAAAGAAAAAATGAGATAAGAGTCGCATTGGCGCACATTCAAGGTTAGAGTCGTACAGGCTGCATGAAAGAAGGTAGAAACCATTACGAGATTGAAAGAATTTCGACAACAAGTCATAGTGTGAGAAAGAGGCCTAAAGGGGGGGAATACCCTAGCCTTTAGATTTATTCACCGAACAACTCCCTAGATGGAAAAGACAATATTAAAGTATTCGTAAGATCGATTGCATAAGAGACGGATAAGTGCATTAGTCAACGTTCGAGGATGAATGTTCCAAAGGGGGGAATGATGTTACACCCCATGTTTTCGTACGTGAGAGTACGTCAAAAGTCAATTGATGTAATCCTAGAAATAAGATTACATATGGAAGCACATAAAGTAAGTTAATCATGTTACCTTGGAGGTTACAAATATTTAAGATCATGAATAATGAGTACCAAGAGGGATGGAAAGCTTAGAAGCTAAACCAATTGAAGGAAATAAGTTTCGTCGAAAGTAGACGAGTTTGGAATGTCATAACATGTACTTTAGGGTGAGACTATGGTTCATTACACGATAAGGAGGTTATTCTATGAGTTATGTTTTTCCTATGATGTTCGTGTGCTACGTTTTGAAGTCAAGCAAGTTGTGGAACAAAAGTTGGCAAAGGTCTTCACAAATTACATTCATAATGTGTTGAACATTAGGTCAAATGTAACTGAGATTTCCCCCCAATATTATTAGAATTATTGGATGATCTACCAACCAAATTAAATATCTATTAGTCTAGTTTCAAACGCGTTAAACCGTTCATCGATACAACATAGGAGTAGAGAGATATTTGCAATTTTGCGAGACTGCACAGACATCATAAGTGACAAGTAGGTGGTTCACTAAAGCTTTTTGAGAAATACATTTCGTATGTTATATGAGGTTTTATTGGGACATATTATATACCAAATTAAAGGTTTTGTAATTTAATTTCCAACTCTCTTAAGTGTTCGTTCATACGACATCCGTATAAAGAGATATAAGGGTCGGAAGATGGGCCAATGCTAGGGTGCCAAGCTAGCACCTCTTTGACTTTCCCAAAGTTGATATATATTAGTATTAGATAGTATTTCTCTTCATTTTCAGAATACCACGACCATAGAACACCCATAAACATATCCTTAAGCTCTCTTCTAGGTTTTCAAAGAAGATTATTATCCCGGGCATGAAATCGAGAAGCGATAACATCAAAATGATCCCTACGACATAAGTATCATTATACCGTCTCTCTTTTTTCTTTGTAGTTAGAGTTTTGGAAGTTATTTCATAGTTAATAAAAGGTTAATATCTTCATTTAAGTGTTTAATTATCAAGGAAGGTTGATAAATGTGTTTCCTAATAGTTAGAACTCACGGGACGGTGATCGGAGATTGTGAGTTCGAGTTATTTGGCTTGTAGCAGACTGTTTTGTGCACTCTTTTGTGTTACTGTTGGGATGCATATTTCACTACTGTTTTGTGGATTTTTGGAGGAGGAAGGGTGTGGATAAACACCACATAGATGTAGGGTGGTGGGCTGGTTGTTCGTCGTAACATTTCCGTGTCATTTGACACTACTACGTTGGTTGTTTTGTGTATGAAGAGATTGCGATGTGTTGGGCTGTTTGGTAGTATTTTGTGGCGTATATAATGCTGGAAAATAATGTATATATGTTGTTGTTGTTGTGTTCTTCTGTTTTTGGATAATAGGAGAGATGCTGCCCGTTTTTATAAAAAATAAGCATGTCGTTCGTTGTGCGATAGTTGTACCTTTTGTAACTTAATGATAGTATTATTATCGTTGTTGTAGATTAAGATGCGAAGAGGCGAGTTCAACTTGGTGAGTGGAAAGATTGTGATAAGGTATGTTAAGTCACTTCCTTCATTCTTTTGGCATGATCTAAAGTGAAACGAACGTAAACGATACGTTATTTCATAATGAATCTACTCCTAGCTACTAAGGTTGTCCATGTTGTTCTTTCCATAAAAAGTTATTCTAAAAATGTATGTATGATCCTTGAGTCCTAGTGAAGTTCATATTTATGGTATGATGTCCATAATGTTAATCGAAGGTTCAACTACCTTACATCACTCCGAAAAGTTTAGAAAGTGATTCCATGAGTCCAACATGCATTATATATAGTATCTATTTTACTCTAACGAGCCGTGCTATACTCGTCCGGGTACGGAACCTATTGTGCAACCACTAATCAGTTGGATTTACCGAGCTCCACGAAGCCGGATACGATTCTACCGAGCCTTATGATGGCCGGGTATGTTTTTACCGAGTCCTCTTCGAGGTCGGGTATGATATAATGATGATGATTCCCATAGAGGCGGATGTTTATAAAAGATTATGTATGTATATATATCACGCATTTCATGTCACTGTCTCTCAGAGGCACTCAGATGCTACAGGTTGTATCTCCTACATCTCTCTTTACATTACTGTTCTTAGTTATGCTTTTCTGCCTTACATACTCAGTACTTTATTCGTACTGACGTCGCTTTTTCTTGGGGATGCTGCGTTTCATGCCCGCAGGTCCCGATAGACAGGTTGATAGTCCTCCTAGTAGGCTATCAGCTCAGTGGAAGGTGTTGCTGCACTCCACTTGCTGCGGAGTTGCCTATTTGGTCAGTATGATTGGGACATGCATTGACTGGTATGGAGGGGCCCTGTACCGACCTTAATTATGTTTTTATGTACTCTTAGAGACTTGTACACAAATGTCAGGTATATGGATACTTGTATGGCCTTGTTGGCCTATGTTTTGAGTTTACAAATGTCATGTCAGAATTATAGGCACGTATGTCACATGCATAAGTTTCTATATCATGTTAGGTCGTTCTATGTCTAGCATTCCCTTATGTTTTATTTCGATTATGCAATGATGACCATTTTGGCACATTTACCCGTGATAGTATGATAAGAAAGATGTGTTATGTTGGTACTCGATTTAGTAAGGTACCGGGTGCCCGTCGCGGCCCATATGTTGGGTCGTGACAAAAGTGGTATCAGAGTAGTTCTGTCCTAGGGATGTCTGCAAGTCGTGTCTAGTAAAGTCTTGTTTGTGGGTGTGTTGTGCACCACACATATAAGCAGGAGGCTACAGGGAATTTAGGGGATTTTCACTCTTTCTTCTTACTCTAGATCGTGTGGTAGAGCTTAGTCGTAAGAACTCAATTTCCTAAATTCTATTTTATTCATAATACGACAATGCCTACATCTAGAAAGATGATTAGTAAGAGGTTGCATGTGGCTGTGAATGAGTTGAGTCAGAGGAACTCGATTTTGCACGATGCTTATGATGAGTAAATATAAGGTATTCAGTAGATCATGTGTGTACTAAGACGGGTAAGCCTCTTGATAAGGATCCCTAAGGCAAATAAAGTATATCCACCCCTATGGTGAAAGGCATTGAGAGATTCAGAGGATAGACACAAGTTTCAACAAGTAAAAGAAATAAGATGAAGAAGGGTATGAGGCGCCCAGTTAATGAAGATTTTCAGTATTTACGATTCAAGCAGAGAAATACAAGCATTTTGAATTACCTGCAATTGTAACAGAGGTATGTACAATTGGCCACACCCGCCTCAGTTATGCTCCATGGGAGCCAATAGATGTAGTTAAGAGAAAGACGAGATATCAGGATCCAGTTAGGGTTAAAGTAACCCAAAAATGGTGGATGATTATTATCATTAGCTAACATTTCCAAAAGATAGTGCAAACATGGTAATAGATCTCCTTGCGAGACATCTAGATGGTGCACTTTATGATATAACAGTCAGATATGAATAATATAATGTTGAGAAATTTCAGAAGATATGTAGTCGAATCCTAGAAGGGATAAATATTCATCTTAGTATAACTCCTGCCCCTAGTAAAAAAAAGAGAGAAATAAGTTCGTGACTCTAACGTGATTGCCAAAGGGAAACGTTAGACCCCAGAGTAATAGAAATAAATATGGGCTGGTGAACAAGATAAAATAAACATGAATTAGGGACTGAGTGATTTGATAATGGTCAGCATCATGAGAATTTTAGATTACGCTCTGGCAATAATAGAATGGACAACGGAAGAAGATTAATGAGAAATTCAAAGAATGCTCATTCAGGAAGACGCTTCCCTAAAGTTAATGTTAAGCTTAAGGGACTGTATGGGCCAGTTACACTAAGTATCACCCTCGCGGGTAAGGAATTTTGTTATCCTTGGTACAGAAGGGTTACAGCAAGGGGAGTGATGTCAGTGAAGATATGAAAGATGCCAAAGATGATGTGGTAACTATGGATTAAAAAGGAGGAATGCGGTAAAAAGGAGAAATGAATGAGATTGCATTTGTTCAGATCCTACAGATATAATATAACTCCAAAACATTATGCAAGCATGACATCTGAGAGAATCAATAAGGGTTTTGCACTCAAAGATATTGATAAATAAGTGGAAATAAACACTTGATACATAAGGATCCCGTACGAAAGGTAACTTAAGACAAAGGACATAACCCAAAAGAGCCTACACATAATATAAATATGAGAATGGACCAACGAATAATCTGTAGTTGATTCAGGAAGACCCTAGTTATAGCTAAATAAGAGGTCATAGATAAATCAACATATCGTGCAAGATAAACATAGTGAAACCCAACGTAGGGAATTCAGTCTCGCAGATATGATGCCATCGTGATCCTTGAGTAATATTAAGATAGGAGATTGGGTAGTTGAAGGTACCGTATAAGTGTTGCAGAAATAAAAGAAAGTGCCACTAGGGAGATAGTCAAATTTCACTTTAGAAGCAACCTTACGAGCACAAGGGCGTGGATGTAAGTAACTAAGGATAATAACAGGTGAGTAAGGACATCAAAAATTCCTTTGGTTATATGATGTAATAAGCTCGCAGCTTTACAAGAGTAGGAAGGTACCCACTATGTAGTACAACGAAAGAATAGCTGAGGAAATAAGGAAGAAGGCTTCAACATAAGCATAGCGACCTAAAGAAGAAATGGTCTTATGACAACTTTCTCACTACAATATTATATACACTCCATAAGTAAGTGGCACCTATCGTGGATAATGAACGGGAAGAAGAAAAAAAATCAAGAGTTGATAACTGATATCATATGAGATACAGAGAACTTCAGTATTCATGAGAATTAAGATATGCCAAGTATCCATACAGCAAGTGGAAGAACGGCCAGGAAAAGTAATTGCTTACATTTAGAGGCGAATGGGAAGGCATGAAAGGAAATCTATGGTGCTAGCATGTTAAAAAGAAGGGTGCGAGTAGTATAAATACATATGCGTTGATCGCAAGATAAAGTATGATAGAGCAACAATGTTTTAGCTAGACAATAGTAAGGATAAGAAAAAGTGAGTGAGAAGGTGACGAGAATAGGTAAGTCCTCGGGATTTAACCCATCACAACAACAGAGCTGATGGTTTCCATAAAGTTATAAAAAGCTCAGTATAGCATGAGTGAACTTAAAGGAGTTTAAAACTAGGATCATTTGGAAGAGATGGAATGCTACCCTGGTAGTAAAGTAAGGGTGTAACTGTGATAAATGATAAGTGGATGACGTTTCGGCCTTTGATTGAGTAATGATTTTGAGAAAAAGGATTTCATGAACTGCACAGGATTACAATACCCCCATAGGATGAATCACATTGGGATGCTATGAAATATAGCTATTGGTGTATAGTATCATCCCTAAGTGGATCAGGAAAATCACTTCAGATGTTCCCCGATAAAACGTAACCCCTAGTGATAATGTATTACATGAGAGAATTCAAGTTATCAGTAATAGATTATGGATCAACATTAGGGTGAATCAACAATTGATGGATAAAATTTCCAAAGTATGAGATGAGATTAGGCTGTCATTCTTAAGATGAACGGTATGAAGCATTAAATGGCTTAGATTTATACATATAGGATAAGCGGTCAGAGAGTAACCTTCAGCTGGGTGGCAAGCCTCCATAATAATAAAACGAAGTAAGAGTTATGGTATAGTATGACCTACCTAGTTGTGGTAAAGCCAAAAGCATAGATAACTGAGGTCATGAAACAAGATATAATAATAGTCATAAGTTCAACAAAGTACCAACCAAACAACTTTAGTACACCTATAGATGCCAGAGGGACAGCTTTTCATAGTACTATATATGTTCACAAAGTGAAGCCTAAATATTGGTTAAAAGCTAAAAGAAAAAAGGAGATAAGAGTCTCATTGGCGCATATTCAAGGTTAGAATCGAACAGGCTGCATGAAAGAAGGTAGAAACCGTTACGGGATTGGAAGAATTTCGACAACAAGTCGTGGTGTGAGAAAGAGGCCTAAAGGGGGGGAATGCCCTAGCCTTTGGATTTCTTCACCGAACAACTCCATAGATGGAAAAGACAATATTAAATTATTCGTAATATCTATTGCTTAAGACATGGATAAGTGCATTAGTCAACGTTCGAGGATGAATGTTTCAAAAGGGGAATGATGTTACACCCCATGTTTTCGTACGTGAGAGTACGTCATAAGTCAATTGATGTAAGCTTAGAAATAAGATTATATTTGGAAGAAAAAAAATTAATTTAATCATGTTAACTTGGAGGTTAAAAATATTTAAGATCATGAATAATGAGTACCAAGAGAGTTGGAATGCTTAGAAGCTAAACCAATTGAAGAAAATAAGTTTCGTCGAAAGTAGACGAGTTTGGAATGTTATAACATGTACTTTAGGGTGATACTATGGTTCATTACACGATAAGGAGGTTATTCTATGAGTTATGTTTGTCCTATGATGGCCGTGTGCTACGTTTTGAAGTCAAGCAAGTTGTGGAACAAAAGTTGGCAAAGGTCTTCACAAATTACATTCATAATGTGCTGAACATTAGGTCAATGTAACTGAGATTTCCCCCCAATATTATTAGAGTTATTGGATGATCTACCAATCTATGAGTCTAGTTTCAAAATCATTAAACCGTTCATCGATACGACATAGGACTAGAGAGATATTTGTAGTTTGGCGAGACTGCGCAGACATCATAAGTGACAAGTAGGTGGTTCACTAAAGCTTTTTGAGAAATATATTTCATGTGCTATATGAGGTTTTATTGGGAAATATTATATACCAAATTTAAGGTATTTGAATTTAGTTTCCAATTCTCTTAACCGTTCGTTCATATGACATCCGTATAAAGAGATATAAGGGTCGGAAGATGGGCCAATGCTAGGGTGCCAAGCTAGCACCTCTTTGACTTTTCCAAAGTTGATATATATAAGTCTTAGGTCGGGTTTATCTTCATTTTTAAGAATATCACGACCATATAACACTCATAAACATATCCTTAAGCTATCTTCTAGGTTTTCAAAGAAGATTATTATCCCGGGCATGAAATCGAGAAGCGATAACATCAAAATGATCCCTACGACGTAAGTATCATTATACCGCCTCTCTTTTTTCTTTGTAGTTAGAGTTTTGGAATTTAACTCATAGTTAATAAAAGCTTAATATCTGTATTTAAGTGTTTAAATTTCAAGGAAGGTTGATAAATGTGTTTCCTAATAGTTAGAACTCACAGGACGGTGATCGGAGACTGTGAGTTCGAGTTATTTGGCTTGTAGCAGACTGTTTTTGGACTCTTTTGTGTTACTGTTGGGATGCGTATTTCACTATTGTTTTGTTGATTTCTGGAGGAGTACGGGTGTGTAGAAAAACCATATAGATGTAGGGTGGTGGGCTGGTTGTTCGTCGTAACATTTCCGGGTCGTTTGACACTACTACGGTTGTTGTTTTGTGTATGAAAAGATTGCGGTGTGTTGGGCTGTTTTGTAGTATTTTGTGGTGTGTATAAGGCTGAAAAATAATGTATATATGTTGTGTTGTTGTGTTCTTGTATTTTTGGTGTTATCTTGAATTTGGAGGAAGTAAGGATAATAGGGGAGATGTTTTCCGTTTTTATACAAAATAAACTTGTCGTTTGTTGTGCGGTAGTTGTACCTTTTGTAACTTAATGATAGTATTATTATTGTTGTTGTAGATTAAGGTGCAAAGAGGCGAGTTCAACTTGGTGAGTGGAAAGATTGTGATAAGGTATGTTAAGGCACTTTCTTCATTCTTTTGGCATGAGCTAAAGTGAAATGAACGTAAACGATACGTTATTTCATAATGAATCTACTCCTATCTACTAAGGTTGTCCCTGTTTTTCTCCTTACAAAGTTATTCTAAGAAAGTATGTATGATCCTTGAGTCCTAGTGAAGTTCATATTGATGTTATGATGTCCATAATGTTAATCAAAGGTGCAACTACCTTACATGACTCCGAAAGGTCTAGAGCGTGATTCCATGAGTCCAACATGCATTATATATATTATCTATTTTACTCTACCGAGCTACACTATAGTCGGCTGGGTACGGAACCTATTGTGCAACCACTGATCAGTTGGGTTTACCAAGCTCCACGTGACCGGGTATGATTCTATCGAACCTTATGATGGTCGGGTATGTTTTTATCGAGTTCTCTTTGAGGACGGGTATGATATGATGATGATGATGCCCACAGAGGCGGATGTTTTAAAAAAATTATGTATATATATGTATCACGCATTTCATATCACTATCTCTCAGAGGCACTCAGATGCTACAGGTTGTATCTCCTACATCTCTCTTTACATTACTGTTAATAGTTGTGCTTTTTTGCCTTACATACTCAGTACTTTATTCATACTGACGTCCCTTTTTCTTAGGGATGCTGCATTTCATGCCCGCAGGTCCCGATAGACAGGTTGACAGTCCTCCTAGTAGGCTATCAGGTCAGTGGAAGGTTTTGTTGCACTCCACTTGCTCCGGAGTTGCATATTTGGTCAGTATGATTGGGACATGCATTGACTGATATGGAAGGGCCCTATCCCGACCTTTTTGATGTTTATGTACTCTTAGAGGCTTGTAGACAAATGTTAGGTATATGGATACTTGTATGGCCTTATCGGCCTACGTTTTGAGTTTACAAATGGTCATGTCAGACTTATAGGTGCGTGTGTCACATGTATAAGTTTCTATATCATGTTAGGTCATCCTATGTGTAGCATTCCGTTTATATTTTATTTTGACTATGTCATGATGACCATTTTGGCACATTTACCCATGATAGTATGATAAGAAAGATGTGTTATATTGGTACTCGTTTGAGTAAGGTACCGGGTGCCCGTCGCGGCCCAAGGTTGGGTCGTGGAATTATGAGACCAAAATTGACCTTCTGGTACTCAGTATGGTGGAATTTGACGTGATCTTGGGCATGGACTGGTTGTCACCCTACCATGCTATTCTGGACTTCACGCTAAGACCATAACATTGGCTATGCTAGGGTTGTCTCGGTTGGAATGAAGGGGCACAATGGATTATATTCCTAGCAGGGTTGTGTCCTTTCTGAAGGCACGCCGAATGGTTGAGAAGGGGTGTGAAACATATCTAGCCTTTGTGAGGGATGTCAATGTTGATACTCCTACCATTGAGTCAATTCCGGTAGTGAGAAATTTTCCATATGTGTTTTCAACAGATCTACTAGGCATGATGCTTGATCGGGATATCAATTTTGGTATTGACCTGGTGCTGGGCTCTCAACCTATTTCTATTCTACCATATCGTATGGCACCAGCTTAGTTAAAGGAATTAAAGGTACAAGTTCAAAAGTTGCTTGATAAGGATTTCATTCGACCAAGTGTCTCGCCTTAGGGTACTCCAGTTCTATTTGTAAGAAGAAAGAAGGTTCTATGATGATCTAAATTGATTATAGGTAGCTGAACACGGTTATAGTGAAGAAAAATTACCCACTACCATGTATTGATGATCTGTTCGACCAGCTTCAGGGTGCATGGGTATTCTCGAAGATTAATTTGAGATCAGGGTATCACTGACCATATCTCAATGAGCAGTGTGTTCCAGCCATATCTTAATTTTTTCGTCACCGTGTTCACTGAAAATATTTTGGTGTATTCCAGTAGCTGGGAGGATCATGAGTTTCACTTGGGGATCATGCTCCAGACCTTGAGGGAGAAGAAATTATATGTAAAATTCTCCAAGTGTGAGCTTTAGCTTGATTGGGTGGCATTTTTAGATCATGCGATGTCTAATGAGGGGATTAAGGTGGATCCGAAGAAGGTGGAGGTAGTTTAGAGTTGGCCCAGACCGTCTTCTGCTACTAAGATATAGAGTTTTCTAGGCTTGGTTGGTTATTATTGCCGTTTTATGTTCATCCATTGCAACTCCCTTGACCAGATTGACTCAGAAGGGTGCTCCATTCAGGTAGTCTGGTGAGCGTGAAGAGACCTTTCAGAAGCTGAAGACTTCCTCAACCACAACTCTAGTTCTAGTTTTGCCTTCAACATCAGGTTTATATACAGTTTATTGTGATGCTTCACGAATTGGCATTGGTTGTGTCTTGTTGCAAGAGGGTAGGGTGATTACTTATGCTATTGCGACAGTTGAAGCCATATAAGAAGAACTACCTCGTTCATGATTTAGAGTTTGCTGCCATTGTTCACTCATTGAAGATTTGAAGGCACTATCTCTACGGTGTGTCTTGTGAAGTATTCATAGATCATCGGAGTCTACAACAGTTGTCTAATCAAAAGGATTTGAACTTGAGGCAACAGAGGTGGTTAGAGCTGTTAATAGACTATAATATCACCATCCTATATCATCCCAGGAAGGACAATGTGGTGGTCTATGCCTTGAGTTGAAAGGCTGAGAGTATGGTAGTGTTGCATATATTCTAGTTGGAGAGAGACCATTTGCATTGGATGTTCAGGCATTGGAAAATCGGTTTGTGAAGTTGGATGTTTCGTAGCCTATCTGTGTTCTTGCTTGCGTTGTTTCTCGGTCATCTTTGTAAGAGCGTCAGTATGATGACCCCCATTTTCTTGTCCTTAAGGAGATGGTGCAACACACTGATGCCAAGGATGTTTCTATTAGGGAAGATGGGGTGTTGCGGATGCAGGTCCGGATTTGCATGCCCAATATGGTTGGGTTGCATGAGTTTATTCTTGAGGAGGACCACAGTTCACGGTACTATATTAATTCGGGTACTGCAAAGATGTAACATGATATGAGCAACACTAATGGTGGAGGAATATTAAGAAGTAGTGGAGTATGTGGCTCGGTGTTTGAACTGTCAGCATGTGAAGTACGAGCATCGGAGGCCGGGCTGTTTGCCTCAGAGACTTGAGATTCCAGAATGGAAGTGGGAGCATATTACTATGGAATTCGTTGTTGTGCTCCCACGGACCTTGACGAAATTTGATGTTTTGTGGGTTGTTGTGGATAGACTGACCAAGTTTGCACACTTCATTCAGTTTGTGACTACTTATTCTTCGAAGAAGTTGGCTTAGATCTATATCCGTGAGATTATTTGTCTTCATGATGTGCCTGTGTTTTTTTATCTTCGATCGATGCACATTGTTCACATCGTATTTCTAGAGAGATATGCAACGTGATTTAGCATAGGTCGGTCTGAGCACGACATTTCACCCCTAGACGGACGGGCAGTCTGAGTGCACCATTTAGATCTTGGAGGATATGCTACATGTAGGTGTTATGGATTTCGGGGTTCACTGGATAAGTTCTTACATCTTGAAGAGTTTGCTTACAACAACAGTTATCAATCGTGTACTCATATGGCTCCTTATGAGGCCTTATATGAGAGGTTGTGTCGTTCTCCAGTTGGTTGATTTGAGCTGGGAGAGGTTAGGTTGTTCGCAACTGATTTGGTTCGGGGTGCCTTGGAGGAAGTCAAGTTGATTCAGGATTGGCTTCATACAACATAGTGTAGGCAGAAGAGTTATGTTGATCAGAAGGCCCATGATGTAGCATATATGGTGGGAGAGAGGGTTTTGCTCATAGTTTCACCCATGAAGGGTGTGATGAGGTTCGGAAAGAAGGGCAAGTTGAGCCCTAGGTATATGGGTGCTTTTGAGATCCTTGAGAGAGTTGGTGAAGTGGCCTACAGACTTGCATTTCCACCAAGTTTAACGGGAGTTCACCCTATGTTCCACATTTCCATGCTGCAGAAGTATTATGGTGATCCGTTAAATATATTAGATTTCAGTTCAATCTAATTGGACAAGGATTTGACTTATAATGAGGAGCCGTTGTCTATCTTGGACAGGCAGGTCCGGAAGTTGAGGTCAAAGAACATTGCTTCAGTGAAGATTCAATAGAAGGGTCAATCGGTCAAGGAGACGACCTTGGAGACCAAGCACGACATGCGAGTCATTATCCTTACCTTTTTGGCACTTCAGGTATGTCTTTATGAACGTTCGAGGATAAACATTTGTTTTAAGAAGGGGGAATGTAACGACCTGACTGGTTGTTTTTTTATTTGAGCTCTTTTTCCCCTTTTGAAGCTTCACGTATGTGTATTTGTCATTTTATGATTGTGGGGTTGGTTCGTTTCGTTTCGGGAAGGTTTTGGGTTGATTTGGACCCTTTGGTTCTTAGTTTAGAAGCCCGAGTTAGAAATATTGACCGAGGTTTGACTTTTATGAAAATAACCCCAAAACGTATTTTGATGGCTCCGATAGGTTCGTACCGTAATTTTGGACTTGGGTGTATGCTCAAAATTGAATTTGGAGGTTCCCAGGTTGATTTGACTTGTTTTGCCTAAAGTTGGCAATTTCAGGATTAGAAATTTTCTTAAGTTTGACCGTAGGTTAGCTTTATTGCTATCGTGGTTGGATTTTGGTTTTGGGACTTGGAATATGACTATTTTGCTATTTGGAAATTTTCAGCAAAATTTGGTGTGATTTGGAGTTGGTTTGATAGGATTCGAACGCGTGGTTGTGATTCTAGACGTTATTGAGCTTTCCTTCGAATTCATGCGGTTTTGATGTCCGATTCTTGGTTTCGGATGTTATTTTGGTATATTGATCACGCGAGCGGTTTGTATGATATTTTGACTTTTGTGGATGTTTGGTTTAGAGCCCCGACGGCTCCGGTGAGTTTCGGACGTGTTTCAGATTGGATTGAGCTGGTTATAGGTTGTTGGTGTGATGGTACTGCAGTTATCACAATTGCGAGCACCGGCATCACAATTGCGAAGGGTACATGGGATTTCCAGATGTCGCAAATGCGACTCCCTCTTCGCATTCCCAAAGACAGTATAAGATTGGGTTAGGTCACATTTGCGACCATTGTGTCGCTTTTGTAAAGAAGGCTGCCATCGCAATTGTGACATCTATGTGGACTGTCAGAGTTCGCTTTTGCAATCCTTGTTACGCAATTTTGAGGGTTCACAAATTCAAACCCAAGGTCGCATTTGCGACATCCGCATCTGAACAAAAGGGTTGGAAGACATGATTTTGTCTCATTTTCATATCTTTGGACCCTAGACTCGGTATGAGACAGTTTGGAGAGGAGATTTTCATGTACAATCATTGGCGTAAGTGATTTTGATCAATTTTCAACTATATTACATGATTATATATGAGATTTAACATCAAATTCATGAGAATGTAAGAGAGTTTTTGAGAATTTTTGTCTATGTTTAAAAAAAAAAAATTGGGATTTAAGAGTTGAATTGGACTCGGATGTGAAAACAAATCACATGTATGAACTCATAGGGTTATAGGTAGTCAAGATCTACCCTTGGACTTGGGTTTTTATCGAGCAAGCCTAGGGTTGGTTTTTGTTGATTTTTGGGGAATTATGTAAATATCTTAGCTTTATTAATCGATATTGATTGCTCTTGCGTTGTTGGATGATATTAAGTCTTTGTTGGTTAGGTTTGAGTCATGCAGAGGCAAATTTAAATGGAAAAGCTATTTTTGAGTGTTGATTTGTCCTAGTTGAGGTAAGTATCTTGCTTAACTTTCTATGGGAGAAATTACTTCTTAGTATTGGTTTTGATTGTACTATTTGAATTATGTGGAAGACGTGTACATGAGGTGATGAGTGTGTACATGGGATTTTATGTGAAAATTGACATGTTTATACTCTTAGGTTAATAATAAATATTTAATTGAAGTGGTTACCATTTGTTCTATCTTTTGTTGTCAAGCTTATTCGTACATGCCTTAATAGAAGTTGTCATTTCATGTTTCAGTTTCCATTGTCGAGGTTGCTCTTATATGCATTTATTAATAGTTGTTGTTACATGCCATTCTTTTCGTTGTTGAGTTATTCTCATGCATTTAGTCGTAGTTTCTATTTTATGCTATCTCTTGCATTGTTAAGCTTATGTTTTGCACTTGAATCGGAAGTTTCCATCTCATGGGAATATCTTCATTTGTTGAGTTATTGAAGTTTGTAGTTGTGAAAGCTATTAACACATTGTGGTTGAAGTTGTTTATTATTGAGATATCTTTCCTTGTTGGGTTGTTTCTCACTCATTTTGTTGTTATTCAGATTCTTGTACATATTGTGGTTGAACCGTGAGCTATGTGTTGTGGTAATATTGGTATTTACTGATTTAGCAATGTTGTGGCATATGAGCACGTATGGTGCGAGTTGATTATTGTGTTGTGATACTGATATGCATGTGGTGGTATAAGGTGTGTATTGAAACGTATGCGGTGAGATAAGATGGGATTTATACCTGTGTTGCTAGTAAGAGAATTACTTGAAGCCACGCAGTGAGATAAGGGAGCTAAAGCGCTTGTAGCTAAGGAAGATTGTGATTGTGACTTTTGAAATGTGAATATGAGGTGTGATACCTCGAATGTGATTCTTGTTGTGCATTTTATATTGGATAGGCTTGTTGATTGGAACAGTTATTATCTCTCCTTCATTCGTTTGTATTTGATCACTTTTTCTTCTTACCATATGATCCCTCTTTGTTGTCCTTTATTTCTGTAATATTTGTTGTTAGCCTTACATCATTGTATTGTTCTGTTATCATCATTTCTTTCCGTTATTTGATTATATTAATATTCTGTTCAAATTTCTATGTCTAGAGGGTGTCATGACCTGACCTCGTCACTACTCTAATGAGGTTAGGCTTGATACTTGCTGGGTAACGTTGTGGTATACTCATGCTACGCTTCTGAATATTTTTGTGCAGATGTAGGTATTTCTGCTCGTGATGGACGTCAGTGAGTTGACCCAGAGATTTCAGAGACTTCAAGCTATACCTGCTTGACGCTCGCATGCCTCCGCGTTACCTTCTATTATTGCTTTTACTTTTGTTTATTTTCGTATCAAATAGAGTTGTATTTAGAGATTACTAGTGCATTTTCTATAGAGCTTATGACTTAGTTCCACCGGTTTTGAGGATTTTGTACCTGTTGATCCGTTTTGGTTTTATGGTGAAAGTTATCAGTTTTTCGTTAATTCTGTTAAATTCTTAATGATTGTTAGGCTTACCTAGTCTTAGAGATTAGGTGCTATCAGGACATCATAATGTGAAAATTTGGGGTCGTGACACTTGTACATTGGCAAAGTTCATAAATAATGGGCTTGCTTTTGTATATAAAGCTAGTGATGGATGCAAATGCAAACATTACAAAGGCAAGCACTGATGATATCTCCTCTTTGCTCATCAACAATCACAAAGAGAGAGTTGGAAAGCTTTTTATCAATGACTATGGGCAGATTCTTGCTTGGTTACGAGTTGGTGAAAGTATGAGGCAGATTTTGGTTGGGGAAAACCAATTTGGGTGAGCTAAAGCTTTTGAAGTAATAGCTCTGCTAATGGTTGATGGAACAGAAGCCTGGGTGAGCTTGAAGGAAGAAGAAATGATTGAGTTTGAACAAGATCAGGACATTCTATCTTTACATTTTCTGAGTTGGGATAAAGTGAATTAGTCTACATCATTTTTTGGTTTACCGATAAACCTGGTGGATCTGCAATTCAAACCATTGTATTTGTAATCTTGTAAAACATTAATCAAAATGTGCATCGTTTGTCAAGATGAAAGGCTGGTTTAATTTAATGTTCAACTAGCCAGCAAGATTGTTTCATTAAGTTATATATCCTTCTTCGTAAAACAGAAAAGAATTACATAAACATTTTACAGCCCACGTCCTATTGGAATTAGTTAATTAGGAAAGCAGTAATCTAAAGCCAAGATTCTCAAAGTTTAATTTGTTTGACAAGTACAGTATATCATAATACAATTCAGAAGATAATCTAAACCCTATGAACACTTCCCTTTGTTATGGTGATCATCAGCAAAAAATTAAACAAGTATATATAAAGTTCAAATTACACTTCTTCAGTTTCAAGTATCTGCTTTCAAAATTGCTTCTTCACTAACCTTCACCACATTGTACCTTGTTTTATCATTGTATCTATCCAAGATACTTGAGTAAAACACCATCATTCCCCAGTACAAATCCCTGGTTGTCATTGATAAACCTGCATAACAATGTTTCACAATATCATGAAGATAAGATTTTAAATCACATGTACAGACAGCAGACCAGAACTTTATCCTCAATTTTCATTATGCAGTCTAACTTAAGTTTTCATGTGGAATCTAATAACGAAATGAAGGCTGACTTTTAAAATAAAAGGTGTGGGACAACATGGAATTGTCTATAGCAGTTTACTCACACTTCATTATAGACAGCAAACACAGTAGACCAGCTAAAAGACTGAAGGCTGGCATATATATGTGGGGTGGAAAGGAACAGAAAATGTCGAGGATCCACCAGAAGAGGTGGAATTCAAACCACCAGAGGAAAGTAACAATTCAAACATGAGAATTTAGCGGTTGATTGTGGAAGAAAAGGTCACAAGCAGATTACAGCTTTTAGACCTTTGGAGCTTACTTCACCGAATAAAGATTCGCAGCAATATTATCAGCTGCTTTGTCACGAATCCATGTCTTGCCGCCATTTTTGGTCTTCAATAAAATCCCACTTCCACCAGCAGCCCATGCCTCATCCTGAGTACCAAACAACTTAATTAATACATGAACAGCAGAAAAATGATTTAGTACAAAATGTAGGAACTAATTAAGTCTCAATTGAGGAAGTACAGTTCATCAAAGATCTTTTCTCTTGGTCTGTCCACATTTTATGATAACCATTAAAATAAAATCAGGCAAGTCAATCAGAAATCATAATCTTACTTATTATAAAAAATAATTCTGAAATTACTACCTTTTCATTTAACATAGTATCAGTTGGAATGGCGAATTATCCTTTGAATCTTATTTCTGTTGCAACAATAAACTAGCAGCCTAATAATTACATGCATTCCTTAAATTGCTAATTCAGCTCGTGTAAGTGAGCAAACTATAATGACTAAATAGCACCACAACCCTTCCCCCGAACGAATAGGAGAAATTAATGAAACTGGCGATTCAAGATATCTTCAGGGAATGGTGCCTTTTGGGAGCATTTAAATTTCAGCAACATTAAGTGATTCATCGTCTAGAATTCACCCCAAACTCACTCATGTAGTCTAATATGTTTGATTCAAGGCAACCGTGCATATACCTGTGAGCGGTAGCCGACATCAAGAATGCCAAAACCACGGCTTTGTACAGAAACTTCTTCAAAGTCCTCCGATAACTGGAGATCAAGTACAATTTTGAGCTTCATTATATGCAAAAGAAGAAAAAGAAACCAGAGTAGCTACAGATAGCAAGAGCTCATACTGTAGAACCAAGTATAAGGACCATAACCTGTATAAGTAATAAAATGGTAGGTTTATGATCTGCAAAGACATAAGTGCGTGCACCAATTTTGGGTTTATCAAATAACCCAAGCAACACCACTCTATTCTCTGCCATTATGAGACTTTGAGCCCTTCATTCAATCCATTATGCTGCTTTATTGCATAGAAAACCAGTAGTTTTATATCTAGCTTCAGAAACGCATCCAGTCAACCTCATGGCATGTGCTTAACTAGGATTCTTGACTAGTCTCCTAAATGCGGTTAGCTGAATTTTATTTTTGTTTTTTTATAGGTAGAGTTATTTTAATAAAAAAGATATTACACGTCCAGGAGTACGGCTCCTAGCAACTTAGCTCAATAGATACCACGACCAGTTTGTTAGCCGTGGAATGGAATATCTTGCTCTTCTACCCATAGAGGTCCTCTATACAGATTTGACATGTTACATTTATGTTGACCTGGGTCCTGAGAATACCATCAAGTTGCTCAAATAGAAGAGAAAATTGCAATGAAGGATCATTCATTCTAGAGTAAGATAATGGGTTCTTTTATTAACATGCAGGAGATGGATATTTGTTTCTTATAGCAATTAAAACGAGAGTTAAAATAAGACATTTAGGAAATATACAAGGTTTGATATCAAAGTAAACTTAGGAGAGAGTGGAAGATCTTAAAAATTGTCTCCTTTTACAGAAATTGGACACAGCATCTTCTGAAAAGATTCTAAGGTAATTGATTGCTTCAACTGAGATACCAAGGGAATTGAGTGCGCAAATAGGACATGCTACACTTCATCCTATCCGAACAAGAAAGATTTATTTCATGCTAGGATCTTAATTTACTAACCCCTGTGCCCTTGCTGAGGTATAGCCCTCCACCACGCACGAGTAGCCAAAGACCACCATCAGCCCTCCAGCCCATGTTTTGGATTCTTCTAGCCACAGCTCTGTTATGCGGTTGCCAGTACGCCTGCAATGTAGTATATATACAACTAATTATATGTATAAAAACATACGATCTCTTTGGACATGAGTAACCTTTTTTTTTATAAAGGAAAAAAGCAAGAAATTTCAGTGCAACAATTGATGCTACATAAGGCAAATTAGCTTGTTAATTCACAAAAACATGAAAACAATACATGCCAAAGAAACTGTACCTGCCCTGGCTCCCAGGTCAAATAGAAGTTACCACGGCTTGAAACAGCTACATAACGTCCATCAGGAGAGCGATTAACAGTACTGAAAGTGCCTGTATAGTAACTGGCACCACTAATGCCACTAGAAACTGTTCTGCAATTTTAATAAGGATGTCTGTCATTTCACCTTATAAAGAAGAAACAAAAATAAGCTTCACAAGTAAGTTAATCATAAACCATGGTCTTAACTATTTTTTGCCGTCACGTATGACCTAAGCCAGCATCTAAATTGATTAGGTGCAAAATCCAACAGCATAACACTTTTTCTCGAAAGATAGGGATTAGCTCGTCAAGACCATTTGGCTAGCATCATCTTGTTTAGTGAAGTATCAGCAGTTAAAGCACCACCAGTAAACTATCAGTAGTTAAGTTATTTTCCAGAAAAGTAGAAAGCAAAACATGAGAGTAGAGAACATTCAAGAGTGACCCAGATAATAGGTTATACCAAGTACACATTACCTAATCAAAGAGTGAAAACCCCGCCTTTTTAGTTGCTAAGTTATTGGTTTTTTTTTTTCTTTTCATTAATTAACCTCAAACTGAAATATATCCGTTCGTCAAGTTTGTCTCATTTTATAGTAGGAGTAGCACATCAACCTCAAATCAAGATTTTACACTCCAGCCTGATGCGTCACAACTAACCAGAAAAACATGTCTATATAAAGCATTTCACAATTATGGAGTTCACCTTCTCAAAGATTACCTATTAAGGGTAGCGGAGACAGTTTCTTGTATAGCAGCCTTCCAGTTGTATCCCTTGTTCGATGTAACATATATTGCACCTTCGTCAGTTACCATTTCTGCACTTTTTTCTCCAGTTGCCTTGATATAAACCTGTATATAAAGATGATTTCTTTCCTTAAGATTAGTAGCAAGAACAAACAGAAGAAAGATAGTCGGATTATGTGCCTTGAGATATAAGTTGAGTCAAAGTTCCATTATTGAAACAAAGGTATAGAGGAACAAGAATTAGTTACCAGAAAAGAAAGGTACAGAGGAGCAAGAATGCTGCACAATCAACATAAGACCAATACACATTAATAAATTCTCTTTCTTTAAGCTCAATGTCAAATCAACATAAATAGAACGCGGAGATTCCACAAAAATCACTACTTATCATAGTTGCTATCTTAGTTAATGGCTTATGTTTCAGATCCTAAAAAGCAAGCTTTATATTTTGTTGGGAGTTGCAGCTCGCAATGCGCTTCTTAGGCTTGTATTTCCCCATTATTTCATCAACTGTTGGAACACGACATTGATTGTCTGATCGCTTAATATCCCCATAAACAGCCATCTCAATCTTGTCAAGGTCTTCATCACTGAAGTTGATGTCACAAGAATATCCTTTCAACTGTGTTGTGCCAATAGCAACCTTGTCTGCTTTAGATCTATTCACCCTTGTTTGAAGAATTTGACAGTTCTCTGCAACAGAATCACCACCTTTAGAGAATGGAACGATGTGATCATACTCGAAGCAAAGGCAACCTAGGCAGCTGTGGAGTCGCTTGCCAACAATGTTGCCAGCTACATCTTTTCTCCACCTCTCAGGATCTCGACCTGGAACCTTCTCGGCTGTGTCCCAGCATTTCTTTCTAGCCTCCAAGTCGAAAAATCTAGGCCTCCCTTCCTTGTTGTCACTGGTAACACCACCATTATTAACGGTGAGCTGATACAAAAGCAAAGGTTATCTCTTTCTTGCTTCTTAACTTCCATTTTCCCAGCCCCATGGGAGGGAGTTGAGAGGAGAAATGATGGTTCTCTAGTCTGATGGACGGCAGGAATATTAAACAAGATTCTGTATTTTCCTTTGTTAATTCAATTTTGCCACCTTGTTATGTATTTCGAGAAATGCTTTACTGAACAGACAGATTAAGAGATCAGTGGAGAGGGTATTTACATTAGTAAACAAGAATGTCTTCTGTGGCATGCTCCGATTTGAAGGTAGGAGTAAAGAAAGGTACTATTCTAGTTTCTGGAAATTTACTCAGAATCGCTTATAAGACAAACTATAGAAAGTGAAAAGTAACATCAACACCTGCACCTTTTCGGCGCAGCATGTTTCAGGTAACAGTGACCTCGGAACAAAGCATCATTCCTCGTTTCAGTATGTCTTTCAAGTAAATAGTACAAAATGCGCCTCGAGCTCTTACCGAACAGAGTTTCAAACAACAGTTGACACTTATAAAGCACAGTGACAATATTCTGCCACAGTTGAAGTGCTAGCAAGGAGTTCTTAAGCAACACGCAAAGGAAGGGGGTGGAGGACGGAGAGAGAGGGAGGGAGACAGATAAAAACTTATATAAAATTAAAGAACAGATAGTTCAGATGAATGCATGGCATCCTTAATTTTGTCTTATAATTCATTAAGAGTAAACGTTAAACATGATAAGCTAGGATGCAATCAGATGCCAAAGTGGCAGATAGAAAGGGCAGTTTTAATCCATAGAAACAACTTGCTAGGCTCTATTCTGTGCCAATGCTTCAGCACAGACTAAGATGGTACATTTGAACTCTAAACTGATATATAGGGGCACTCACATCAGAGCAGAGTGTACTGAGAATAAGGTCCTGCAAACATTCTGACGGAAGTCATGCCAACAGTATAAGGCACCACTCCACATCTGTGTCCTGCTAGTCTTAAATCTAAGAATTTGATAATTTTTTTATTCACTCTTGACTTTTTACTTTTTACAACCTGCTTGCATCATTAAATTAAGTTTACATCCAGCAACATTGTTATTTCTCGACTAGGCATATATAAGTCACTACATGAAAGATAACCAGTGATTGTCAACAACTCCAAATGGCTAGTAATTTTCATATCGCTCCATATTACTACTCTTCGTGCTTCATATAGAAGAATGTGGATGAAAAATACGGTCATTGGACAATTATCTCCCGAATAATTTTTGACAAAGAGTTTAGGCATTACAAAAATATCTAGATAGTTTTTTAGTGAAATTTCGTGAGTGTTCACAAAAGGTTTGATCAAAAAGTTGTGCCTCAAGGAAGTTCTCAACCAAGTTTGTAAGAGAGAAATTTTTGAGGAAAACTTAAAACTAAGACCAAACCATATTTAATCAAAAAACTTTCCACAAACATCAAAATATTTACATCGAAGCACTGAACCATATGTATACAGTGACCCCATTCAAAATAAAATTTACTTTTCAGGTTTTGAGAACAAGTGCCCAAAAAGTATAATGGGTTGTCAGAGATGAGCTCAATTTTCAGAACAAGTGCGAAGAAGAATTTAAGAATATAATGCTTACCATGTCACCAGGAAGTTGAGAACTCAAAGGTATCCGCTGCCAGGTTTCACCAGCATCGGAAGTATACAACAAGATTGCTGGTTTTCCAATAATCCACCCTTCCTTGCCTTTGAAGCTGATAGAATTAAACCTATAATTGAAATCTTCTTCTTCGGCAGAAGCTATAGATCTTGATGCCCAAGTAGTTCCTCCATCCTTTGTTTCCAAAATAGTTTGCCTGGTCCCCAGTAGAAAACCTGCCAAAGCATGATATTCCACAATTGTTCCACAAGCACAAATCTTTAACTCAATGCACAAAACACACGGCATTAAAGTAAACAATTATCACAAAGGACGATATCCCATCATTGTTCAACTAAACTAAGAAAAAAGTTCTTAAACGTAAAGCACAACACCACCAGCCTGTGCATGATGGTATCTCATCACTGTTAAATGAAATTAAGTACAAACCTTAAACTCAATGCACACTGCCATGAGGCTATCAACAATGCATAGATGATTTGCCATCATTGTTTGACTAAAGTTAGTACAATTCTCAAACATAACGCATTTCTCAAACATAATGCATTAGATCCTAAGGTTTTTGAGTATTCTTATATCTACTAAAAGAATAACTAGAACTTCCCACCATCAATTAGCTACATTAAGCACAATTCTTTAACTTACAACCATCACATTCTAGGGATCTGAGCATACTTAGGTCAAATTTAATGTAATTTTAAAGAAGATCTCTTATCCATTCGTTGTTCTTAATTTGAGAGCTACTGTCAGACATCTAAATACTGTTTCCTCTTATACCAATTTGTTGGGCTAACCCTCATTTCTTAGCAACCTATTTGTACACCCAAGTAAACATTTGAAAAAAAAATGCTTGCAAGTTAAGACATTTTGCAGTTTCCTCCATACCAAACACACTCTATTCATTTAAGCGAAAATCGATAAACTCAATCCAGCATTGAGAGCAGTTATGGAAGAGTATGAATAACACAAACCGTGAGTGGGGTCATCGGGAACAAAGGCAATGTCGAGAAGGACGACACCGGGGTCGATAGGAAGATAAACTCTTTCCCATTCAGAGAGAGGCACCTCGTCAGCTTTAGCAGGGAGAGGTGAGATTCCGGCTCCGAGCAATGGCGGTAGTGCAATGGCAGCAGCAGTCTCAGCGATTAACTGCCTGCGGTTAATACTTGCTGATGCTCTTGGTACCAACCGAGGAAGCTGATGAGGCGAAGCAGCAGCAGAAGAAATGGTGTTATAAGTAGGTTTGAGAGGAGTGAAAATGGAGTTCCAGCAAGAACATGCCATTGTTTTGTTATGTTTGGTGCTCTCACTCTTATCTGAATGGAATGAATGAATGAAAGAAAGAGAGTTGCTGTTGCTGTTGCTTTTTCCAAACAGCTTCGCGGGAGGTTTGAAGCATACGTATCCCCTAAACATTACGAGTGGTCATGAATTCGTTATCTAAGGGCCTACCTTCTCCTCAACAGCCTGGAATATTCTTCTTCTATATGGAAACTATTTTATATATATAAACTAGTTTCTCGGCACGTACGTCGCACGGGTATGATAAATCATGTAATATACGATTTTATAAAATAGTATCAATATTATTGAAATAAAGTTTTGTAAAGGTTTACACAAGAAAGAATAAGTATAAGTTTTGTGAATGATCAGTATGAATTGTTATTTGGTAGCTTATTTGCCGAGATAAAAATGATTGGATATTATTCGAACATAAAGGTGAACAATCAAAGTTTAATTGATACTTCTATGTTTCTTTTACTTATTTTTTATTTTATAAGGTATAAACGTGTAATGAAACATATCTTACTTGAGGCTTCCTTTCATCTATTTCTATTGCTATGTCATAATCGAAACTCTTCATCGATATCGATAGCTCTCTTGAAAGTACAACAATTTCTATAAAAGATTACTAATCCTTAACTTTTTGAGGAATTTTTCATCAGTGGTTGCTGATTTTTTCGATCTTTTTGACATTACGAAGTAGAAGGGCGTAAGATCCTTGCCGAATCGAAGTTATTCATTTCATTCGTTACTGGAGCCCCAACTATTACTATTCAAGACGAAAAGAGGATTGAATCATACGGAAAGATCATGGGGCTAAGTCGTAGACATTATTGGGGGAGACGAAACATTAAATTGGGGGCTTTCTCTGAACCTTGATGGGAAACCATATATTTTTTATGGGAAAGAAAAATCCCGATTTCTAAAAAAAAATCCATATACACGTGCGTGCGTGGTATAATCGTTGATCGTACATACACTGAACTTTCAGTTGAGTTGATCGTCGTATATGGTTCGAGGAGGTATATAAATCCTCTACTTAGCTAGAGAAAGTCTTCTAGCCATCGTCTTACCTCGTGCGACATACATACAATCCACCATTACAGATTATTTGATCACGTGCTTAGTTTATCGTTATTGCAAAATGTAAACATACATAAAATTATTTTTCGGATGAGTTTGAAAGAATGTCTTTCATTATATTAGGAGAGAAAGTTGAATTCTTAGAATAATTTAGTAGCAAATTCACCCGTTGTGATTTTTGCATGTAGGAGATCGTTTTATTTCCTTCTAAATTCACAATCATGTTCAGTAAAATCTGCCCATAAAGTAATAGCTATTTGATCATACCAATATTTCAAAATTAGAAATTCCATCAGCTTATCCATATCGTATGTTAATGATCATTTTCAATGAAACTCGTGTGATTTTAACTTACTTTTATTTATTTATTTTATTTATTATTATTATTATTATTATTATTATTATTCTCTAGCTCCGTCATTTTCTAATAAGTGTTTTCACTGTTGCTAACATGGAAAGTACATGCCAAAAGTATGAGATTAAAAGTAGTGATAATTTGATGCAATAGCACAAATCATTAAATAAAATTCATATCAAGTATATATATTTATAATAATATAATGTCACATAAACAACTACGCAAATAATTTTTCGTGGCACATATATTAAAAATTGGACTCATCACAAATACATAGTTATATATTTACATATATATACACATGAATATATAAATTTGTGACAACAATAAAGTTACTAAATAACTTTATAAATTTAATATGCTAGGTTAATTGTTAGTATCTTTTTAAAACAAAGTAGATTACCAACGTGAAGCATTATTGGTTTTGACTAATTTTCATGAATGAATGCTAATCGAAAGATACATTATATTATAGTAAGTATCATTTTAGTTGCATAAAATTAAGAATAAAAAAATAGTATTGCTATGACTAAGCAAGCCAATAATAATTATACAAATCATAAGTCAATATTCAAGAAAATAAAAGGGGTGAAAAAATCCATAGAAACTTACTATCTGCTAAGAAGGTGTTGTATAACAAATACAGGTGAACCAAAATCATGATAGACCTCTCCGAGTCGCCTTCGTTCACCAAGTCCATGTTTAACGAGGCTCGAATGTTGAAAGGACGCCCCCAATGAGGGGTCCCAAGGGGCGGCATACCCCTTTCACAACTTTTTTGATGGCATAGACTCTACCGCTATGGAGGACGTCACCGGGTTGGGTAACTTACCAATGCCAAGGAAGGGCCCATCTTCCTGAACAAACGGGCCTTCCTCAAGTCCAAAACTAGTAAACTGGTTTCCAGATCCGACCACGACTCCTGACCGGAAGCGGTGAATCATCATGTCCATATGGAAGATGCCCGGGTTCTCTCAGCCCCCGTAGGGGTGGCCAGTTACCTTCGGTGCTTGGTGACCGAGGTGGACGTGCCCTGTCTATTCAACGAAGCACAAAAGGCGTCAAACCGGGTAACTTTGTATACCTCTTGATGACTTCTAATCTTTTTTAGATTAATTTGTAGATAATCATAACTTTTTTATTTGTGTTTGTACGCCTCGATGCTTCATCACGAGAATTTTTTCCGATATCAGGAAGATCTAAACCAGTATGAGGCCCATATTTGAGGGCTCACTGAGAAGATGGTTGCTTACAAGCTTCTCAGCGAGCAACGTGAGGGAGAGGTTAAGAACCTCCAAGCTGAGCTGGAGGCGGCTTGGAAGGATCACGCTAACCTGGTGGAAAAGGTAAAAGTATTTGAGGTTAGTGATGATGAACTAGACTCGGTGACTTATGCTCCGAACGTGCAGGTCCAAAAGAATCTTGATTGGATCGACCAGCTCCGGGCAGAGATGGATGTGCTCAAGGTCGAGGCCGAAGAATGGAAAAGCAAAATGGATCGCTTGACCTCGGAAAAGGAAACTTCCCGGGAACAATTGGCTTCAGTTGAAGCCCAACTTCGAGCTGCAAAGGAAAAATCCTTGGTGCAGGACAAAAATATTGAGGAGATCCAGTCTCAACTAAGTTTGGTCGTCTTTGATCGAGGAACTCTCGCCAAGGAGATTGAGACAGACAAGGTGGTGGCCAAGGTTTTTAAAGCCGATGCCGACGAGATGGTGGCCCAATATAAGTCCGATACTGAGGCAACCCAAGATCAAGAAAAGGATATCACCGAGCACATGAAGCGGCAATCCCGAAGGGAGGCCTTCGAGGAAATACATAGTCGGGGTTTCGACTTGTCGGCCGAAATTGAGAGTGACAACATGCTCGAAGCCGAGGCCAAGAAGTTGGCTTATCCGATCATGATGAAGATTCCGAGGGTTTGAGTTCAATGGTGGGGGAGACCCCGAAGGTCCTGGTGATGAGGCGGGCTCCGGTGAAGACAATGCCGTTTAAATGCCTTATACATTTTTTCTTTGTTTTTGTATCTTTGTACTTGTGTATTTTTATTTTTTGTTGAGGCCGTTTGGCCTTTGTAAAAATTTGTATGGAGGCCGTTTTGGACCTTGTAAATTTATTTTCATATGTATATAAAGCATTTTTCCCTTCCACAATTTCTGAGTTTTTTCCTCTTCTTTATTATTTTTATTTTCAAAGAATGCCTTAGCACGAAATAGTTAGGTTATGTTCGGAGGTTTGAACAAGCCTTGCCTTTAACATTATTTTGTTTAAGGAATCGTAGGAATTCGATGTGATCGGATATTTTTCCTGAGCGTACCTAGATTATAGTTTGTCAAGGCTAGCCTTTAGAACCGGTTAAGAAATTTTAAGGCTTTGTTGTTTTTGTTATGGGTCTCGGACGTCTTCGAGCCGTTTTAATATGGTCGTAGCCTTTTTAGTTTGGGTGCTGCCTAGTGGGCTTGTCACCCCGAGTTATTCGGACTTGTCTAAGATAAAAGTCCCCGAGTGGGGATGACCATAGACTTTAAAATTCGGGCATTGCCTAATAAGTCTTGTGCCCCGGAGCTTCTATATCTCGGATCATCCGAATTTGTTTTCGGACGACAGTCCCCAAGTGACCAGCTGTTACTAATCCTTAAGTGCAATTCAATACTACCGTACAACTAACACAGTCAAAGAAAAAGCATAAACATATAGATTGTTGCAGTGTGCAGCCCAATCCCACCGTACATATCATAATCCTCCCGTATTTCCTCTTAATAACATAAACAACTGAATATAACTAAAAGTGTTCCAGCATTCAACCCGGTCCCACCATATCACAATAAATCACAATCACAGTTCACACTTATTTCACCACATTCCATCCTTATCGTACCTTTTTTGGCGTGCAACATGATCCCACCGTATAATATCAATTCACCTTTATTCCTCCATAATATATCACCCTTATTCCACCTGTTGCTGCGCGCAACCTGATCCCACCATATACATATCAATTACACAGGAAGTATAGAAATTTCACAATTTAACACAAGACCCTCCTCAATACTTAAACTTCAGAACAGAGCAAATGGAAAGCATGTACTCAATAAAACCTTATACAAGTAATACTACTCAGCGAAGACCGGTCCAGAATATCACTAAAACACCAATATGAACAACTTAAGCAAGTAATAGGAGACAATGAAGCTGCGGGATAACAAATACCCTCAACAAGGAGAAACAATATCTAACAAGTAGCAATTAAGCATGGAAGCACAAGTAGGCATGTAACAATTAAGGCAGGGAAAGAAATAATATAAGAAGAACGGGAAAGAAACAGGCAAGACTGATAAATTGGCGGTGTATAAGCACTGGTCACCTCACATATACGCCGCTCACATGATTTTCATATAGCAATTAAGGAATGGGTTCCTTATCCCTCACGTCAAAGTTAGGCACAACACTTACCTCGCTCTACAGGCCACTCAATGATCAATTACCGCTTTTCCTCTAGAATTCGCCTCCAAACCACTCGTATCTAGCCACGACTATCTTAATAACATCAAATATTTCTAAAGAAATCAATTATAATACATAATTTTAGATTTCCCAAACTTTCCCCCAAAAAGTCAAAAATTGACCCCGGGCCCGCTTGGTCAAAAGTCGAGGTTTGGACCAAAACTCATACATCCATTCACCCCCGAGCCCGAATATGCAATTAGTTTCAGAATCCGACCCCAAATTGAGGTTTAAATCCCCAATTTACATAAAACCTCAATTCTTCGTAAATCCCTAGTTTTTTATCATGGAAGAATAAAAATTAGGGCTAGGAATTTAATGGGTGATGATAGAAGTGGGAAGAGAATGAGTTAAGAAATGCAAACCTATGAATTGGTGTTGAGTTTTCCCTTCAAAATTTCCCCTAGGCCAAGCTCTAATGGAGAGTTTATGAAAATAGGTAAAATCATATTTCTGGTCTGTTTTAAGTAACTGGCGTCAGGCCTTCTTCGCGTTCGCGAAGGGCCTGCCTCGATCGCCAAGCAGCGGCACAAATAGCCTACACGTTCGCAAGATAATCTTCACATTCGCGAGATATTCGTGTCCGCGAAGGCTTATACCCACCAACTTACACGTTCACGAGCCATGTGCCATGTTCGCGAAGAGTATATGTCACTTCCCTTCAACCAGGTCCCATGCCTACGTGTTCGCGAGAGGCTGCTCACGTTCGCGAAGGGTAATTGATCACGCTCAACTATGTCTAATAAAAGACTAAACGGGTGTTGCAAATATAATCTGGGGTATTAAGCCCAGAGTCGATCCCACAGGGAATTTACGTATCAATCAAGTCTTTAGAGTACGCAACTTTTACTCAATCAATTCTCTCAAGACTTTTTAATATAAATTGGTGATGTTTTACTAATTCTATTGACAATAATAACAACTAGAAATTACTACAAATGTGTTGTAAATAATGATGATAAAGGTCTAAGGTTATGGTTTCCCCCGTTGGTGAACTTACTTCTCGGATACTTCATATAGCTTGATTAGTTGTCTCTATCAATCATGAACACTCTATCTACCATAAATCTCTCTCAAGTAATTATGATAATTTACTAGACGCACTCTCTCATGTTACGCTAGCTAGACTCTATTACAGTTCACTTTAGATTGCACCCAAAGGTATCGTTATCTCTAATCCAACCTCTAAACCCTCGGTTATGACTTTCGTCTATAATCTAGGAGTGGTGTTGTTCAAACAACTACCTAAATATGCACTCTCTCTCAAATAGATACATAATAAATAGGAACAACTAATTGAGGGCCCTTTCAATCAACTACAACAAGAACGTAGTTGAACAAATAGAGATTAATCAACCAAACTATATTAATATCACAACAAACTCATCCCCAACGGATTCTACCAAAATCCTAGATTAAAGAATTTAGCTACACATGTTAATAAGAATCAAACCCAAAAGAAATTGCATAATTGAACTACAAAGTAATGAATAAAAGATGTAAAAATCAATGTTTTGTCACTTCAATGGTTTTCTCTCTTCGAATCCTTCGTATGGCTTCCGAATCCCTCCTTCCTCTTCTCAAGTTGTGTTTTCGGGGTCTATTTATATGTTTAGGACGAATCCTAAAAATGTAGGAGACTTCTATTCCAACCGGGAAACACTTAAACTCGTCAAAACTCGGAATTGACCGAACTTGGGACCCCGGGCATTTTTGCTCAAACGCCCCATTAAGGACAGGGCATGCCTGGCGTTTGGGCTCTAACGCCCCCCTAATGCCAGGGGCTGCCTGTCTTTAGGGGCCAAACGCCCGACTATCGTCCGGGTGTTTCCTCTTTGACCCTTAAGCGTATTTTCGACGTATTTGCATCCCTTTAGCTCCATTTCCATCTCCACTTCAC